>PVKM010015464.1:0-27896 GCA_004027735.1 Carollia perspicillata
TTATGCAGCACCCCTAAACTGCAGTGCTGGGTGCTAATGATACCTCAATGAAACTGAAAGAAAAAACCCACCAAAGTGTCTTCCAAAGCGGCTGTACCACGTTGCGTTCCCAGCAGCAGTGACTGAGGGCCCCTGTTGCTCCACATCCTTGTCAGCATTTGGCGTTGTCGACGTTTTGAATTTCCGTTATTCTAATAGGTATGTAGTGGAATCTCATTAGTTTGCAATTCCCTAATTGCATATGATGGTGAACATCTTTTCATAGGCTTGTTTGCTATCTGTATCCCTTCCTTGGTGAGGTGTCTGTTCAGGTCTTTTGCACATTTTTAAATTGAGTTGTTTATTTTCTTATGGTTGAGTTTTAAGAGTTTATTGTGTATTTTGAATAACAGTCCTTTATCAGATATATCTTTTGTAAATATTTTCTCCCAGTCTATGGTTTGTCTTGACAGTGTCTTTTGCAAGCAGAAGTTTTTAATTGTAGTTTATCATGTTTTTTTGCATAGATTGTGTTTTTGATGCTGTATCTAAAAAGTCATTGCCAAACCCAAGGTCATCTGGATAGTCTCCTGTGTTATCTCCTAGGAGTATTATTGTTATGTATTTGTTTGGTGCCCTTTACAAATTTTATATGGCTTCTGAAACTTTCCACTCACTTTTCCCGGTGTTCCCGCCTTCTTGCCTCTTCTTTAATATGCCATCTCACTCAAGCAAAAACACAGCTTACATCACAGCTCCCAACAGACTCGAATTCTTATGTACAACAGATGTAAAGGGAGAGTATTTAACTTCCAATTAAGTCTGCTGGAAGATGCTGGGAGACCCAGGCCAACAGGCCAGCCCTTATTTTCCTGACTATTCGATTCACAGATGCATACTTTCTCTTGGATAGCCCCAGCTTTTTTATATTATTGTGTCTGCCTTCCATTCCTGCGCCCCTTGTCTTCCAATTCTACCCTTGGCTTCTCTCCCATTCTGACTGAGTCAGAAAGAAACTGAGAGAGAACTGGCTTTTGAACTGTTTTAGTCAGGGCTACTTTTTGTTGACAAAGTTCTGGAAATGATGACTATTGAGCTAGCTGACCAGGACAAATCTTCAATTCACCCACACCTACACGGAGCTTGCCAGTTATACCCACGTGGCCTCCGTGTAGATTTGATCCGGTTTGCATGTAGGACTGATTGCCCATTTCTTTCAAACTCCTGTGCTGACTTTATAAACCTGAGGATATGTGGCCTTCATTCCCAGTTGCCTTTATTTTTGGCTTTGCTTTCCTATGTGCTGCACATGAACCTTTTTATGTTTTAATTAATTGATTGATTAATTAATTAATAGGTTTAACCTTGGCTCTTGACGGCAGGTTGCCTGTCTATGCACCATGACCTTGAGCACCCAGACACCCAGAAGGGCCGTCACGGAGAACTCCTGGAGAACTGGAGGTTCATCCTCCTGAAGCAAATTTCAAGTCTGGCTCAGAGATCTTACACCTGCTGTATCCTTCACCCCAAAGGTGGCCTTGGCCGGGGCAGAAGCCGGTGTGTGCTCAGCTGGGGAGCACAGATGGAGCTGAGGAGGAATCCTGGTGCCCACCAAGATGGGGTGAAGGCAGAACTCTGGGGAAACACTATTCTGCCAGCAGACTTGATAGGGAAAGAGTTATTAAAGATTATGAAGTATTATTAAAAGGGATTATTAAAAATGAGTGCACAAGATTATTTGCAAGCACACAGACAGGAATACAAGGCGGGACGGAGGACCGAGTGTGGTGGTAGTTGCTCAGCAATGACCTGAGAGCAGGGAGAAGGGCCATCCAGGCGGGAGGAGCAGAGGCCGGAGAAACTTGTGTGTGTGTCAAAGATGTTCTCCAGGGCCAGCCTCTGGGGTCAGCCTCCGGGGTCAGCCGGTCGGCCGGTTCCGTCACCGCCACCTGGGAGCAATCACCTCAGAGACTCTCATTTAGTGGGTCGGAGTTAGCACCCAGGAGTCTGTTTTCAAACACTGGCGCCCCCACCCCATTCCCAGGTGAGGCCGATGAATATCTAGTTTGGCATTGTCATTGGTTCAGGGCTGTCCAACCTTTTGGCGTCTCTGGGCACACTGGAAGAAGAAGAGTTGTCTTGGGCCACACATTAAATTCATTGTGACACATAATCACAAAAAAATCTCATAATGTTTTAAGTAAATTTACGATTTTGTGTTGGGCTGCATTCTCAGCCATCCTGAGTGACAGGCGTCCTGCAGGCCGCAGGTTGGACAGCCCTGGAAGGGTGGGCAAACTGTAGCCCCTGTCCAAACCCAACCTGCAGGCTTCTCCAACTCCCCCTTCTAAAGCCTTGAGCTGAGAATGGTTTTTCCATTTTTAAAGGATTGTAAAAGAAACAAAAAACTAAAAAAAGAAGGAAGAAAAAAATATGCGACAAAAATGTAAGTGGCCTGCAGAGCCTAAAATATTTACTACCTGGCCTTTCGCAGAAAGGGTTTGCCTTCCTCTGGCTTGGTAAGATATGAATAAATAGGGTGTTGCAGCCGGTGGCGAGGTCACGTGGTCTGCGCAATTTCTGCGCTGTCCTCGCAGACAAAGGGATGTCTGCTTTGGGACTGGTTCTTATGCAAGCGGATGCACTGTAGCTTTAAACTTCTACTCTCTGTCAGGTGCTGTTAGGTGTGTTATTGTACATTCACCCCAGTGCAGTGAGGTTCTCGACAAGGCAGGGATCAACTGAGCTGCTCATTGAGAAGGGTACTTAAAATGATTTCAACTCCTCCTTTGTTCAGCTGGGTGCAGAGAGAGCAGGCGAGACTTTGGAAATTCAGGGGGGGAAATCCCAGTTATACAAATGTAAGGCACTCAAACACTGTCATGAGCAAAGGAGCATCCCCCAAAGCAGTCATTCACATCTGTGTCTTTCCACAATGTCAGGTTTATTAGGGGAAACCCCCCAGTAAGCCAACAGAGTCACACGCAGGTTATATACAAAGACGGGGAACTTCAGTGACAGAAGCCAGCAGAGCAAGTGTTTGGAGTGAGTTCATGGTCATGGGTGGCATCCACAGGTGGAGAGGTGGGAGTTGGTCTCAAGCCAGGCAGCTCCAATGGCGGCACATGTCCGGTGAAGGGGAAGTCCTATGGAGCTCTGAGTGTGACCCATGGTGCAGCCGTGCTCGAGGGTCGAAGGGTCGGAGCTCTGAGTTCTTAAAGCTCACAATGGGCCGTGGTCCCACTCATATCGGTGTTCAGATGGAGTCCTCCTCTGAGTGTCCAGACTTGTTTTGGGTGCTCTGGGCCCCTCCCAAGGGTGTTCCCATAACATCCCATTAGTTCCGTCTGGACATAGCACTTGACGCACCCCATGAGTGTCATGTGGCTGACAGGGACTTCAGATCAGATTGTCAGAAGTGTTCAAAAGTTACCTCTGCTCCTGCGCTATACAAATAGGCATATTTTGTAATAAATAAGGATGTGAATACACTTTTTGAAAAATGGCTCTGTAAATGCTCTCTTACTTCTTGGCATACGAACCTGGCTGATAAAGAGGGGGGAAGAGGGGAGGGATGTGAAGAAAGTGGATCAGTTTGGGAAAGGATCTGATCCCAGAGATTATTGAAAAGGCCCAGTCCCCAATAGACCAGTTACCCAAACTCAAGACTACAGCTAGGGCATGTGGTCCAGGGCTGTCCTGCCCAGGGTTTCCAAATTGTGGACAATGGCTGGGGATGGTGTGTGAATAAAGATTTGTAACTCTGGTGCCTGTGATGCTGATAGAGAAGCCTTTTCGGATTCCAGGGACAGGCATTGACTGTTGATCTGCACAGGGCAAATCAGGGCAAAGCCGTGAGCTGTTTGGCTGAGGACGGGGTCCCTTTGGATTGACTGACACCTGGAGTTCCTGGAAAACTCATGGACAAAAACAACCTAAGGGAGAGACAGTAGGCTTTCTGCCAATATGCCATGAGGCTTAAACAATTTATTAAAAAAACCCAAAGCAATCTATAGTCGTGTGCCACACGACAATGTTTTCAGTCAACATGTGTGACAGTGGTATACATACAGTCTAGCTGTGCAGTAGGCTGTCCCATCCACGTTTGTGTGAGTGAGTGCACTCTCTGACGCTCACTCAATGACAAAATCACCTAACGACACATTGAGCAAAATGCATCCCTGCCATTGAGTGGTACATGGCTGCGTTTGCTTTTTACCCTGAGTTTGTTGCACTCATCGCATAGATTGCTTGCATAGATTCCTGTGCAAATGTGGAAACAGAGGCATAGAGAAGTCGGGTAACTGGCCCAAGTCTGAGTGGGGGAGTCTGAATCCAAACCCTGTCTTGTTTAATTCCAAAGCCCGCTCTCTTTTCACATGACCCCGCTGCCTCTGGCAGAGTTGTGGGTTATTAGGGAGGTCCTACAGATTATGAACTATTTTAAATTGAGAAAACTGAGATACAGAGAAGAGCAGCTACTTGTTCAAGGTTGATCAACCAATTACTAGAATATCTTTAGACCTGCTTCCGGAATAGGGAGATCTGGGTTGCCATGAACTTCTAAGAAGTTCTTATCAAAGGAATTGAGAATGTCAAATGGAGTGTGTTGAAGCCCAGAGTAACAAAGGAGCATTGAGGGAAAAGGGAGTTTGCAGAATGAGCACATTGCACTTTTCTTAATGACCTGCCAGTTGATGCATTTTTTGAAAGGCTTTAATGAGGCAGGAAGGTCTGAGCTGCTTTCAGCACTTTGGCTCCAGAGAGTATGTATCTATTTATTTATTTATTAGCTCTCTAAACATTCACTCGGCTGGCCTTAAACAATTGCCCCAAAGCTTTGAGTTCATGGACATAGGCCAGGTATTAGAAAAGTCCAGGTTGGATGTCCCGCCACTAGATGCACCCGGGCTACCCTGACTTGTCAATGAGCTCTGCTACTAGCTGCAGCGGAAGACATGACCATGAAGGGGCTTGATGTTTACCAAATTTACAGATTCCTGTCCCAGTGCTCCATCTGTGAAGCTGCCACTGCCCAGGAGAAGAGTCCGAGGCTAAAGGTCTTCTCTGCGAATCAGTGACTTGGGAATCCCAAGTATAACCCAGGCTTTCTTACCTGAACAGCTTCCTGATGTATGGCGTCCAGCACAAATGATGCCCCTTTTTTATTACAAACTCTTTGATTACAAAATCATAAACATGTAATTCTATAACACAACAATATCACACTCAAGTATACTATATGACCTTTTAGGTGGAATGTTCAAATAAAAACTATGAATTATTACATCCATATTATTACCCTACCAACCACACTCAAGCAGGCGTTACTGCTGCCGGACCTTGTCTATGCCTGAGAACCCCTGTTACACTCTGGTTTCTGCAGATGGCATGGTGCAGTGCGGGATGATTTAGTGGCCAGGCACGCTGTTAATGATCTTTGATGGTGCACAGAATCTGGTAATTTCTCTGGGTAATTTAGGCGAGCCCCTTCCTAGAGGTGGGGAAAGGACTGGGTGGCCTCTTTAATCTCTTGTCTTTGAGAGTTCACAATTTTTCCTATAAGAGCTGAGTGAGATGACGAATCATGTAAATATAACAGGAAATGAATTAGTAGGGGCAGCCAGCCCAGATGCAGGCAGCCAGGCTGGGACCTGGCCCTCCAATTATTCACAGTTAACTCTTTTCCAGCTTCACTTTGTCCATACATCCTGAGTGAGATGAACGCACAGAGTGGGCACTCTGCCTCGTCTTCCAGGTCCATTTCGGAAGGCAGAGAAGATGAACGGCAGGGGCCCAGCTTTCATCCACGAAGGGATGGTTATTTCTCTGCAGGTGCTTTGGTTAAATGCTCAGAGAAGCACAGAACTAGGAAGCGATCTTAAAGGGTTTCCTGTTTGATGTCCTTGTTTTCAGAAGAAGAAAATAAGGCTCAGAGAGAAGCTGTGAGAAATGTGGGGCTTACACGGAATGGTAGGGGCAAGGCCTTGGTCTTCAGCGTCTCAGGCCAGTAGGTTAATATTTCCTGCTCCCTCTCTGAAATAGGGGTATCATATTAAAGGCCCCGGTCCATAGTGAACGGAGGTTGGAGCCTCATTCATTCATTCAAAAGCCATTGTTAAGCTGCCATTGGGTATAACAAACAGGGCTGTAAGGCCCCACCCTCGTGGTGTTTATAGAACCAGATGTTGGCGGAGGACACACGTGGACTTAGCTCTCTGGCTCTTTCTCTCACTTTCTTCAGTTGGTGAGAAACATACACAGAAAAGGTGTTTTCAGGGAGGTGAAAAGAGAGGGAGGGCGGGTGGAGGAGGGAGAGAATGAGGTGTATAAGAGGGAGGGAGGGAGAGAATATCTCCCAAAGGATGTTCACAGAGAGGGAAATACTTGGCTGCTGCTGCTGCTGCTTTTAAAAAATTAATTGTGGTTAGCTGAACGGAATCAAACTCCTTTAACTCTCTCAAATGCAGACTTTTCTACTTTCCGGTAAACTTGAGTTGCTATGGTGAGAGAGTGGCCTGGGACAAGTCAGATATAAAACACTGGAAACACCAACCCAACCCAGAGCAAGACACCGAATACTTAATGAAACGACCTGCCATGTGTTTCCCATTCCTTGCAACAGATTCGATTACTTTATGATTTATCACCTGTTTTTCTAAGCAAAGCTCTAGGCCTCATTCTCAGCTCTCCTTTCTCGAATGTGTTAAGAATGGTTGGGGGCATAGAGGGTAGGGGAAGGAGACAAAATGAGTAAATTCCTTGTTCCTTGAGAAAGCTTCCTCAGCCAGGCTCTCTAGTCCTATTGTATCTGTCCTCTTCTGTTACTGTCTCTCCTCCCATCATTCATCTGATCCGTTCACGTTAGTACCTCTTCTTTTATTTGTTATTAGGCCTGACTTGTAAAAGGTTGCCCTGACATCCACACAGAACAGTCCACTCTGTTTACACAGCACTTCAGAGTTCACACCTCACCTTCGCGTTTCATTTCATCCCATCTGCTCAACCACCTGGAGCCGTAGAAAGAGCCGGGCTTACCCTATTTCCTATTTACAAGAGTGGGAATGGAGGCCAGGGGAGAGGCGAAAGGTTTGCCCACGGTCACTCACATCAAGTAGGTTCAAGCTTGGAGCTCTGCGTTCAAGTCCACGGCCCAGCAGTTCTCTTCACCATGGTCCATGGTCCATGAACTTAAAGGGCACAGCGCAATGAGCACCTGGCCATGAATGAGAAAAGAGAAGTAAGCTGTTTCTTTCTCTTCTTAGTCTTCTCAACTGTAAAATGAACGAGTTGGAAAGATAGTTTACCTCTCAGGTCCTAACTGGTTCTAAAGTCCCCTGGTCGGTGGTTTTGCTCTAGGGAAACAGTGACTGAGGCAGAGTCCCTGAGAGGCAATAGAGGACAGTTCCTTAACATTAAATATTGTTTTTTATCCACTAACATACTTGTTAAAAATGATCATTTATTTCTGGGCATACGTGATTATTTTTTAAACAGTAGCATTGCTGCTAAGAGTTATAAAGCAGAGGGATCCTCTTAGGGCAGGAAAAGTGAACTCAAACGGGGTCACTTGAGATACAGGCCTTTGCCGACTTTTCAAATCTAATGTTTGACTTCAGTGGTTCACGCAGAGATATTCACACAGGATGATGATGCTAAGTCAGGATTTAACCAGAGCCACAATAACAAAAATTGCTAGTGTTTATTGGGCGCCGAATAGAAAGCATTTTTGGTGGATTATTCTATTTTCATCTCCCCCAGCAACCCATGAGGTGGGGTATCTCCTTGTCAGTGAGGAACTGACACCAAGAGGTGCTAAATAATTTGCCCAGTGTCCTCCAGGAGGTCAAGGCCAGACCCGGGGTTCAAACCCAGGCAGCTTGTCTGAGGAATTGGCTCTCTTACCCCCTGAAGTTGCCAGTTTGTTTACAGAGGGTGAGGTTCTGGTTAGAAAGCTGGATGAGAACACTCAGCATTGAAAGGTCCTCCACTGAGGACACCAAGGGGCAGATAAGTTTTTTCTCGGAGATCTTGGGATTAGACCAAAGGTTCCTGGCTGTCTTCAGGGATGCTTCAACTGTGCAGGCCTGCTGTTCTAGACCCAGGGCCTGGGGCAGTGGTGGAGACACCCTGAGAGCCTGCTTGCCTTTCAGTTTCCAGACTTCTGCGGACCCCCACCCACTGTTATGACAACACAACATTACCTCAGATTCATTGCAATTCAACTGAGTACGTTACCATAAACCACATTCCAGTGCGTGTTCCTGGGGAGACACCCTGGAGTCACTGAGTGGACTCGGGGGAAATTCTCAGGACTTAATTGAATTTGTCAGACATCATGTTCTTCTTGACGCAAAATGGGGAGAAGCCCTACTCCTATCAACAGCACATTTATGGCCATGTCCTGAGTGTTTCATTTCTGCACATGGAGAATCTCAGTCATTTTATGTTCTTATTGTTTTCAATTTACTGACCAGATTCTGGGACTGGACCCAATTTGAGGTTTGTAGCCTCCTGTGTATTATTATAGAGAGAAGTAGGGCGCAATTAATGAATTTCTCATTTTTGCCCATGATTCAGACTCTGGCTTTTAAGGGTTAGGAGTTATATATTTATTCATGTAGATGCATGTAGACATGTGAATATACACAAGACATTTATTCAGGGATACGCACATGTGATCTGATATACTTTATCTCTGGGGGTAATCTCAGTCCCATCCCTGCCTTTAGCTTGCATGATGTGATAGACTTATCCCCTACATTTTCCCTTTCTTAGCTTTTGACATAGTTCTCCCACACTGAGTATTGTTTTTAAGTCTTTTAAATGGAATTTATTGGGGTAACAATGATTAGTAGAATCACATAGGTTTTAGGTGCCCCAGTCTACAACACCTCATCTGTGCACTGTATTGTGTGTTCACCACCCCAGGTCAAGTGTCCTCCCATCACCATTTGTCCCTGCTTTGCCCTCTCCTACCTCCTCCACCCACTTTCCTTCTGGTAATCACCATACTGTTGTCTAGGAGTTTTTTCGCTTAATTTCTTAACCTTTTTTACCCAGTCCCCTAACCTCTCCCTTCTGACAACTGTCAGTCTGTTCTCTGTGTCTATGAGTCTGTTTCTATTTTGTTTGTCAGTTGATTTTGTTCATTAGATCCCATGCATAAGTGAAATCATATGTTATTCATCTTTCTCTGATTGGCTTATGTCACTTAGCATAATACTTCTCAGATTTATCCATGATGTTGCAAGAAGTCATATTTTATTCTTTTTTTTTTTTTTTTTTACAGCGGAGCAGTATTCCATCGTGTAAATGTACCACAGCTTTTTTATCCACTCATCTACTGATGGGCACTTGGGCTGCTTCCATATCTTGGCCATTGTAAATAACACTACAGTGAAGATAGGGGTGCTTATGTTCTTTCAAATCAGTGTTTTGGGCTTCTTTGGATATATTCCCAGAAGTGGAAATGCTGGGTCATAAGGCAGTTCCATTTTTAATTTTTTGAGGTTAGTTCCCAGTGGCTGTACTGACTGCATTCCCACCAACAGTGCACAAGGATTCCCTTTTCTCCACATCCTTGTCAAAACTTCTTTGTTGATTCATTTAATGGTAGGCATCCTGACAGGTGTGAGGTGATATCTCATTGTGGTTTTAATCTGCATTTGTCCGATGGTTAGTGATGTTGAGCATCTTTTCATATGTCTATTGGCCATCTGTATGTCCTCTTTGGAGACGTCTCTGTTTAGGTCCCTTGCCCACTTTTAAATTGGATTAGTTGTTTTATTTGGTATTGAGTTTTATAAGTTCTTTATCAATTTTGAATACTAACCTTTTATCATATGTATCATTGGCCCCATTCAGTGGGTTGTCTTTTCATTTCATTGTTGGGTTTGATGTAGTCTTCTTTCTTTATTTTTTCTTTTGTTTCCCTTGCCCAAGGAGATATATCAGAAAAAATATTGCTACAAGAAATGCCTGAGATTTTACTGCCTATGTTTTTTATAGGATTTTTATGATTTCAAGTCCAACATTTATATCTTTAATCCATTTTGAGATTATTCTTGTGTATATTGTAAGAAGGTAGTCTAATTTCATTTTTTTGCATGTATTTGTCCAATTTCCCCAATGTCATTTATTCAATAGACTATCCTTAACCCATTGTATGTTCTTGCCTCTTTTGTCAAGTATCAATCGACCATAAAGGCATTGGTTATTTCTGGGCTCTCTATTCTGTTCCATCGATCTATATCTCTGTTTTTATGCCAGTACCATGCTATTTTAATTATTATGGTCTTGTAGTATAGTTTGATATTGGGTAGCATGATTCCTCCAACCTTGTTCTTCTTTCTCAAGATTTCTGTGGCTATTCAGGGTCTTTTGTGGTTTCATGTAAATTTTTGGAGTATTTGTTCTAATTCTGTGAAATACACCATTGGTATCTTGATCAGAATTGCACCGAATCTATAGATTGTTTTGGGTCATATGGACATTTAATGATGTTAATTCTTCCTATCCTTCAACATGGTATGTGCTTCCACTATTTGTAGCTTCTTCAATTTCCTTCTTCAGTGTCTTATAATTTTCCAAATACAGGTATTTTGCATTCTTGGCTAAATTTATTCCCAGGTATTTTATTTTATTTCTCCCATCCAAGTACTAACCAGGCCCGACCCTGCTTAGCTTCCGAGATCAGACGAGATCGGGCGTGTCCAGGGTGGTATGGCCGTAGATGGTATTTTATTTTATTTCTGATGCAATTGTAAATGGGATTGTTTTTTAGTGTTTTCCTTTCTAATAGTTCATATTAGTGTACAGAAATGCAGCTGACTTCTGGATACTTATTTTGTCTCCTGCAACTTTATTAAATTCTTTTATCAGTTCTAATAGGTTTTTTTTTGGTGGAATCTTCAGGTTTCTCTCTCTATAGTATCATGTCATCTGCAAATAATGACAGTTTTACTTCTTCCTTTTCAATTTGGATACTTTTAATTTCTTCTTCTTATGTGAGTGCTATGGCTAGGACTTCCAGTACTATGTTGACTGAGTAGTGAAAGTGGGTATCCCTGTCTTGTTCCTGATCTTAAGGGAAACTCTTTTAGTTTTTGCCCACTGAGTATCATGTTGGCTGTGGGTTTATCATATATGGCCTTTATTACATTCAGGTGTGTTCCCTCTATTCCCATGTTGCTAAGAGTTTTTTTTTTTTTAAATCACAAATGGGTGTTGGATTTTACCTAATGCTTTTTCTGCATCTATCGATGTGATCACATGATTTTTATTCTTCATGTTGTTTATGTGGTGTATCACATTAATTGATTTGTAGATATGGTACCAATCTTGCATCCCAGGAATAAATCCCACTAGACCATGGTGTATGATCTTTTAAATGTATTACTGAATTCAGTTTGCTAATATTTTGTTAAGGATTTTAGCATCTGTGTTCATCAGAGATATTGGCCCATAATTTTCTTTCTTCATAGTGTCTTTATCTGGTTTTGGAATTAGGAGAATGCTGGCCTTGTAAAATGAGCTTGGGAGTTTTTTCTCCTCTTGAATTTTTGGAATAGTTTCAGAAGTATAGGTGTTAGTTCTTGTTTGAGTGTTTGGTAAAATTCTCCCGTGAAGCCATCTGGTTCAGGCCTTTTGTTTGTTGGGAGTTTTTTCATTACTGCTTCAATTTCGTTAGTTTTAATTGGGCTATTCAGATTTTCTGACTCTTCCTGATTCAATTTACAAGATTGTATGTTTGTAGGAGGTTATCCATTTCTTCTAGATTTCCCAACTTGTTAGCATATACTTGTTTGTATTATTTTCTTACAATCCTTTGTATTTCTTTGCTGCCAGTTGTTACCTCTTCTCTTTCATTTCTGATTTCACTTATTTGGGTCCTCTCTTTTTTTCCTGATGAGTCTGGTGAAAGTGTTGTCAATTTTATTTACCTTTTCAAAGAACCAGCTTTGGTTTCTTTGGTCTTTTGCATTGTTTTTTTAGAGTATTTTGTTTATTTCTACTCTAATCTTTCTTATTCCCTTTCTTCTACTCACTTTGCACTTTGTTTGTTGTCCTTTTTGTAGTTTTTTAAAGTGTAAAGTTAGGTCGTTTGTTTGAACTTTTTCTTGTGCCTTGTGCTAGGCCTGTAATGGTGAATTGCACAGCTTTTGCTGTGTTCCCTAGATTTTGGGTTGTTACGTTCTCCTTTTCATTTTTTTAAGGTATCCTTTGATTCTTTTCTGGATCTCATAGTTAACCCAGTCATTATTTAGTAACAGGTTTTTTAGCCTCCATGTCTTGCGTTTTTTTTCTTTGTGATTGTTTTCTAGTTTTACACCACTATGGTCAGAGAAGATGCTTGATATTATTTCAACCTTCTTAAATTTATTGAGAGTTGTTTTGTGTCCTAGCATGTGGTCTATCCTGGAAAATGTTCCATGTGCACTTGAAAAGAATGTAGGCCACTTCCCACAGTCTCCGACCAGGACTGTCCACTGTACTCAGTGCCAAAGCTGGGAGCCCAAGGTGGCCGCCATGTCCCACCAGACCGCCATCCAAGCAAGCGAGGATATTAAAGATATCTTTGCCAGAGCAAGAAATGGAAAATACAGACTTCTGAAAATATTTATTGAAAATATTTCTGCCTGACAATCCATTTTTAATGTCAGTGCTTCCATCTCTGGAATGGAAATCAGTAAACAGAGAAACTTGTGATTGGGTTGTGTAGTTATCCTTCAGATTCCTGGGATAAGGAATCTAATTGCTTTGCTTTACCCCTGTGGGAGGACAAACAACATGCTATATAGTCCTCAGGTCCGATTTTTGAATGCCCACGGATATGAATGGACAGTTGTTGTGTGGTCTCCAGATCACGCTCATGTTTGTCAAAAAATGTTGTATGCAGCAACAAGAGCAGCTCTGAAACAAGAGCAGCTCTGAAACAGTAAAGGGAGATATATCATTACATGAATGTAAAAAATATTTACTGTCACAGTCTTCTCCTGCCCCACTGACTGCAGCTGAGGAAGAATTGAAACCTTATATTTAATGAGATAGGAACTGCCATGGGCGTGGACACCAAGCATCGAACACTGCATCGAACACTGCATTGAACACTACAAGGAGTAGCATTTCCTATTTCTCCAGGAGCTTTTAGGCTTTGGAAAAATTGAAAAACAGACAGCTCAGTTATATGCAACTGGACATAGATATAAAAAATTAAATTACGGTTTTGGCCACACAACAAATACAGAACTAAAATATTTGCTAAAGGGGGTTCCCAAAGATTCAGTACATTACCATTTCCTTCTATGTAAACATTCCCATGAAGGAGACTATTTGGAGCCCATTGTTTTTATTTATTTAATGACTGGATACACACACAGTAGAAGAGAATGGATGCTGTATTCTAGCTGGAAGAGCCTGCTGATGGAAATTGTAGAAAGACAACTACAAATGGATATCATTAGAAAAATGAGATAGAAATGAGGGTGAGTTGACTGTAGACTTTCTTTGTGAAGAAGCACACCCCGAGCAGCATGCACATATACCAAGTTTTGCAAAACCAAAAGGTCCTGCAGGAAAAGGGAGAATTCAAAGACTAATAGAGGTCCTGCTGGAACTGAAGCCACTACTGATTAATAGCATTATATTAAGTGTTCCAATACAATACTAGTTTTTTAAAAGACCAGCTTTTAACACAGGAGAGCTGAAATCATTCCATGTTGATATGTAGTAGGGAAAAATTGTACTTTCTGAAAAATAGCACTTTTTACTTCTGTGTGTTTTTAAAATTAATGTAATAGAAGTCTCATGATTTTTATTTTTGAGTTAAAGGTAGAAAAAGGGTTTGACGTAGTGAGGTTTAATTTTGCCCCACTGTTTTCCTAGTGCTGGTTCCACACTTGCACATAATTCTTAAAGTTTTGTACCGTTGAGTCAATTCCAGAAAGTCTAATGTCTGAAAGTAAGATATACTTCTTATTACTTTTTAGTGAGGCATCATTTTTTTTCTTTAAGAGAGAAGGACCTTAAAACATTCAGACTATCTCACAAATTTGTTAAGAACCAGGTCAGATGATTTTCTAAGCTGAAAATTAGTGGGCCTCAGAGAAGGCACAAAGTGGTTTACTCGGAGTAGCGGTGCCCACGCAGAATGGGAGCATGTTTGCGACTTTTTAGAAATGACACTCATCACAGCAGTCGTCTGCGGACTTCTTGGTTTGTAAATGGCATAAAATTTCAGAAGATCAGCTCGCTGGGAAACCTTAATGGTACAAGATAGTTTCTGTACTGTGGGATTTCTCCTGACGTTGGAAGACATGTTTATACAGCTTTAGTAAATTCTCTCCTAGTGCTTTAAAAAGCTTCTATTTCAAAAAATAAGTCATTTCATTATAAGTAGTGTGAGGCCAAATCCTCATGTTCAGTTGAATATTAAATTAATATAATTCAAAAGCAAACAATACTTAAAGTCAATAATATTGAAAAAGCTTGATTTCTCTCCAAAACCATATGTTTATAGGCAAATTGTGTTATTTCTTTTTTGAGAAAATATTCAGATTTAATAAAATTATTTTTAAAGTCCCACTACATATCAGCCTAAGAAAGATACACACTTAAGAATCTCATTTCAATTTGTATCTTATTTCAAAGCACATTTAACTGTCTCCTAAAGCTTTTCATTTTCAGGTATGTCCTACAGAGATTTTGAGCCTTATTTTTCTTTGAAACTTGAAATAGAGGGAGCTAGAACCTTTTATCATGTTTCATCTGTTAATCCTGTTGCAAGAGCTATAACTTGGAGGTGTTTTTTCAAAGAACAGTGGGCATCCAGGATTTAGAATTTTTTGATCTAAACTCTGCACTGCATAAAACAATACCAGGAATCCATGTTTCACAGTAGAAAACATGAAACACCCACTTTTACACCTTATTATCGAAGGTAATATGATGAGGTCTGTCCAGAAAGTATCTGGCCATGCAATACAAAAAATGGAGACATTTATTGAAGAAGATACAAGACACGTTGTACACAGGACAATGACATCTCCGTCTCCTTCAAAGTAGGCACCATGGGACCTCACACAGTTCTCCCAGTTGCCATCAGCTGCCCTGTTGTATTTTCCTGAATCTCATTGACGGTCTGAAATCTCTTCCCTTTCAAAGGTGATTTTAGTTTGGGGAAAAGCCAGAAGTCAGAAGGCACCAAATCTGGGCTGTAGGGGGACTGAGTCATGTGGGTGATTTGGTGTTTCACCAAAAAGCTCTGCACAAGACGTGATGCATGATGGGCGCATTGCTGTGATGAAGCTGCCAATCACCAGTTGCCCATAGCTGTGGCCTTCTGAATCATCCAAATAGTTTCCATGGAGGAATGTTCAAGCTTAACACACAATTTGACGCAGATTCGTTGCTCTACTTGCACAGTCATTTTGAATGTGACGGCCACACAGCACACACACTCACTTAGCGGCATCTACTGCCCCTTCTGACCAGTACAGTGAAGTCATCATTGTTCACACATGCGCATTCTTGTCCACTCTCCTTGGCTGCCAGTTTACACGGGTGTCCTGCAAACTGTTCTTGTTATATTAACAATGGCTGGTCTTTTTCAGGACAGACCTCATGTAGTATGCTGGACACTGCTCTGAGCACATTACAAACATCAACTGATGTGATCTTATTTATAGCTCTTTGAAGTGGGCCCTTTACTATCACCCTCATTTTATAGACCAGTCAATGGAAGCAATTTATTTTTGTCTGCTGGGGAGCTGGAATTGTATGGGGGTGGGTGATGTGCAATACTGCTGTTTTGTTTGAGAGGTTTGTATTTTGTTTTCCATGCAAAAGAATGATAAAAAGCTGTGACCTGATAGTGCTGGTAGTGATTAAAAAAAAACAAAAACAACAAACTAGCACAGAAAAGCCAGAATTATCAAAGGCTGGATTTTCTTAATAATGTACTGGTTTTATGGCTATTAAACTTATAGGCCATTAGAAAACTTTTATGATTAAAATTCCTGCAGGAAACAAACCTCTGTTATTGTGATATTTAAGCTCTCTGGCTTCTAATTTGCCCTCCCTTTGAAACAATTACGTGCGTAATGTGATTGTTAACAATGCGTGATTTCTTTGGAATGCAAATGTCATGTTCAAGCCTCACAGACTGTCCTTCCTAAGGCTCTTGGGCCCCTTGCCTCTGCACACAGGATGTTGGTCATCCAGGATACTTGGTCTCACTGCTCACACAGGCAGGGCTCAAAGGAAGGACGGCTAACAACAGGTGGGCCCTCCCCTGACTCACCGGGCCTCTGCTCAGACGATGGAGTCAGTCAAACCTGGGTTCGTGTGAGCTGTAACTTTGCCCACAATGGTAGCGGAGAGGGCCTGAGAGGTGAGCAGGCTCAGGCCATGCTTTGGGTACGCTGTGCTATGAGGTGAAACAGTGGGAAGTTGGTGATTGACTGGTCAGGGAAAGAGGAAGAGGAGTCGGCTACAGAATTGCCTCTCATCTCCTTGAGTTCAGGGACGTCTGTATTCTAAAGCTTACCACAGTGGTTGGCACCTCGTAAACACAGAAAAGTACTTATTAGATATGTGAATACATGAGTGATTGTTGAAGAAGACTGTGATTCAATGAAGTTCTGTGATTTGCTAGTGGTCACATAACCATTTACTGGCAGAATTAACCTTGGAATCTAGGTTACCAAAGTGTGGCAGAAACAGGTTTTATGCACTTCTTGTGGTCTCTCCCATGTCCCTTCATATCTGTAGTCCTTCAAAGTGAGGGGCCATGCAATAGGCAATGTAACCAGAGCTATGTGGCCGTGGAAGACAGAACCAAAGGGGGATGGGCACTTGGTTAGGCGTTGCGTCTCCTGGACTTTTTCATTGTTCTGGTCTCTCTTCGCTTGTCTCCGTCCCATTGTGGCAGTACCCTGCCCAGCCTTAGCCTGGACTAACGCAGTAGCCTCCTAACCTTCCACCTCTGTCTTGTTACCCATGTGCCATTGGCCACAGGAAATACAATTATCTCAGCATCATCACTTATTAGCAGGGGGATGTTGGCCAAGGCATTTATTTTTTCAGAGCCTTAGTTTATTCATTCATCAAAATGCCCTACTAATACTGTGAACATTTTTCAAAATATATGTGAGAAGCAGGTCGGACCACGGAGGCTGAGCCAGGCGAGAGTGTTGAAGAGACTGACCAGCTGGACTTGGCTAAGGCAACTTCCTTTTTGGTTCACCGTTGCCTCGGCTAGCAGGCAGCACAAGGAACAGGGAGTGTATAGGGATGCAGGTAGTGGTACCTTCCCAGTGCACGCTCCACGTTCAGTGATTTGGGCAGCTCTGGAGGTTTCAGTGAAGCAGTTGAGGACAAGGCCTGCTTCTGGGTAAACCTGCTGTGTACATTCTAAAGGGTTTTCCTGCTGTTAATGTTATTATGACTTCTTGTGCCAGAATGTGCACCGCGCCAGGTATTTTTGTGTACTTCATCATATTTGACCAGTGTGACCAAATAAAAAACAGATACAATTATCCCCATTTTACAGATGTGGCATATTTCATTCCCGAGCACAGCAATTTCAAGTTACAATGATTATCAAACTCTACACTCCTTCAGGCAGGATCTGTGTCAGTAACTATCCCCAGAGCATCTTGCACCTAAGAGGTACTTAACACATACTTTTTTAAATGAGTGGATGGGTAGATAGCAACCTGTTCTGTAAGTTATGGTTTGAAACTGAGGAAATCGGTAAGATTCTCGGAAAGCAGTTCAGACTTCGGAGAAGACTCAGGTAGGCCTAAACGAAACCTCAACATTGGGATGCGGAAGTAAAGAGGATGTTCGGGAACATTCAGTCATTTATACTTAAGAGGAGAAGCTTCATTGGGAAAATGAGTACAGAAGGGTCTTTGAGAGCTATGTGATGGCCGGCAAAAGCAGCTTAAGTCAAAAGTCAAAAAGAAATCAGGATGATACTAAACCAGCACTTCCCAAAATGTGTTCTAGGGAACCGTATATCCAAGAAACACTGTCTTGCAAGATACTAGGTCACATGGAAGGTTAGCAACAGGGGAGTGGGAGGAGAGGGTGGGGAGAAGGTACAGAGAATAAGTAGCATAGATGGTGGGGAGAAAATAGACGGGGAGAGGGCCAGAGTAGTGTGGGAAATGTAGAAGCTAAAGAACTTATGATACATGGACATGAACTAAAGAGGGGGAGTGTGGGTGGGAGGGGGTGTGCAGGGTGGAGGGGAATGAAGGGGGGAAATGGGGCAACTGTAATGGCATAATCAATAAAATATATATATATTAAAAAAAAATACTTCTCCAGGAAAAGATTATGATTAAATACATATGGAAACACTATATAGGATATACTCTTGTGGTATATGCTAGCACATTAAAAGCTGAGAATTCCTAGAATTAAAAAAAGCCTAACAATAACAAAGCCATTTTGACTTTATTTAGCCAGCATTCCCAAACACGTCTAACAGTATGTTCTTCCGTGGCCTCTCCACACCCCACCACCTACTCCTGTCCCAAGGGGCTGGTGGTGATCAGAGCCAGCTGAGAAATGCTAGAAAGGAAACTGAGTAGCAGTTTGAAATTTTCTTTTCTTCTTTTCATCCCTTCTTGTTCAGCATTCAGATAATTTTGTATTTGCTGATGGAGGTGAGTGTACTTTATCTGTTCACTCCACAAACATTTACTAGATGCTTATAACGGATAAGATGTGGTAGACAAACTCTAAGTTAGCAGATCCAGGATGTCTCTTGTCTGCACGCGGAAGGGAGGAGAAGGGGCTGGGGAGGGAGACGGGCAGCGGTGCTGGGAGTCTGGGGCAGTGCCCACGGCCCATCTTCTGGAGCTTCAGAGGTTACTAACGCCCAAACATCAGTGGTTGGAGTCTCTGTTCCACTGCCGTTGAGGGGTGCAGCATTTTATGAGGTTTTTCTTCTCAAGTGACATTTGGAACCCCTTAAGGCACAGGTGGCACACACAAGGCCCACGGGCCGAATCCAGCCCTCCACCTTGTTTTATCTGGCCCAGCACCTTGTTTCTACCTGGCGGCAGCACCGAGCTCTTGCTTAACTGTTAAGAAGTAGTTACATTTACACAGTCCTAAAGTTACATTCGGCCCTTTGAAGGCAACCGTGAGGCTGATGTGGCCCCTGGTGAAAATGAGTCTGACACCCCTGCCTTAAGGAAACTGTGGCCTAAATCCTCCCATTCTAGCCAGGGACTTCGATAGTGCTTGGCTCTGGGACTGTGCACCCCGGTGGCTGGTCTCTCCCTGTCATCTTGTGGCTTCTCCATAGCGGTGTCTTTCTACTTTTTTCCGAGGTCAAATAAAAGGGTTTAGTTATAAAACAGCATAAATCTGGATTTAGGAAAAAAAATCTAATGCTGTAGGTCAATAATTCCGCTAGTCATATGCTCACTTTACATGCCCAAATAGAATCTTTAGCGTGTCAGTCTGCAGTGCTTGTGTACGCCTGTGTATACACACAGCAGCTCCCCCTTATTTACAGAGAATACATTCCAAGACCCCCCTGGTGTCTAAAACTACACAGGCAGGTCTGAACCCTATGCAAACTGTTCTTTCCTATGCATACATACCAATAATAAAGGATAAAATTTGATTTATAACTTAGGCACACTAAAATATTAATAATAACTAATAATTAAATAGAAAGATGATAACAATATACTGCAATAAAAGTTATGTGACTGTGGTCTCTCTCAAAATACCTTACTGTACTGTACTCACCATCTTGTGACAATGTGAGATAATACAGTGCCGACGTGATGCGATGGAGTGAAGTGAGTGATGTAGATAGACATTGTGACATAGCAACGGGCTGCTGTAGGGTGACCTGGACACATTCACTGCAGGACTTTGGTGGTCAATCTGATAGCCAAGATGGCTACTCAGTGACTAAGGGGTGGGCAGTCTCTACAGTGTGAAGACTCTGGACAAAGGGGTGATTCATACCCTAGGCGGGATGGAGCAAGATGGTATGAGGTTTCATCATGTTCCTCAGAACAGCGTGCAGTTAAAACTTTTGAGTAGTTTATTTCTGGAATTTCCCATTTAATATGTTGAATTTTCCAACAATAGTTGACACTGGGTAACTGAAATAAAACTGCAGATAAGGGGGACCACTGTATGCGTGTATACACATACACGCACGCATGCATATAAATGATGAGACGTGGTAGTAAGTGCTTTAACATTACTAAAAGGTTCATCAAAATGTTGCTTCTAGAATGAAACGACAGTAACCCTCCAAATGACAGTCTTCCAACTTGAAAAAAATTTAAGATCTCACCTCCACCAGCTATACAGTAGGCCATGTAAACTTTTTCAACAAAGAGTATTTCGGTAACAAGTGATGTGAGTCCTGGGTTTTGCTCACATGTACAGGAATAGTAATAATCAGCTTGGCCAACATGGAGACAAACATGAGGTCTGTCTGGAAAAAGCCCAGACATTGTTCATATGATGAGAATGGTTTGTGCTACATGGATGTAACCTGGCAGCCAAGGGGTGTGGACTGAAAGTGCATGTGTGAACAATGACGACTTCACTGTACTAGTCAGTGGGGGTGGTAGATGCTGCTGAGTGAGCATGTGTACTGTGTGGCTTCCACATTCAAAATGACTGAGTGAGTAGAGTGATGAATCTGCAACAAGTTTTGAATTAAATTTGAACATTCGCCATGGAAACTATTCAGCTGATTCAGAAGGCCACAGCTATGGGCAACTGGTGATGGGCAGCTACATCACAACAATATGCCTGCTCATGTATCACGTCTCCTGTAGAGTGTTTTGGCAAAACATCCAATCACCCAGGTGACTTCATTGGCAATGAAGTTTGTCTCCTTTAGGAACTTTTTGATAAAGAGTAACAGATACTGGTACATGTAAAGGGAAAAGTGGCAAAGTCTCAGGGAGAAAGTATAGCTCTCAATTGGAATATGGAGTCAGTGATGAGAAAATGCAAATAAGAAAATAAACCAGAAAAGGATGGGAAGGGATTCATTCGCAAATACCTCACTTGTCAGTATTTGTTAGGCACATCTGATATGACTAATAAATGGGGACGCAATGGAGATAAAGAGTGATGAGAGGTAGAGGGAAGAGCAAAGGGGGTTCAGAAACTTGTCAACCAAAACTGTCACCACTAATTCAATCCACCAGGAATCTCCAAGTTTGGGGTGCCATGAAGTGGGGGAGACTTTTAGTGACAACAGCTCAGCTGTGAGACAGCTCAGTTGTGCCACCACTCACGGTAACAGTTCAGGCGCGAGACCGCTCAGTGGAAGCAGCCTGGGTGGAGGGGTTCAGGCATCACAGCCCCAGTGTTCGAACAGCCCCAGTGGGGGAGATGCAGTCTTTGATGGAGACAGAAAGTGCCTTCCACCAAGAGGGAGGGGAGGCTAACTTATGAGAGGAGTTCCCGCACCTGGTCCCTGATTGGTCCACTTCTATGGAAATGAGGACCCCAAATCTTCACAGTTTGATTGATTTTAATAGCATCATCCTGATTGGTTGAAATAGAGCTGCTATGATTTGTTGGTAAAGATGAATTGAGGCTACTGCTGTGTAGCTATGACTGGGCAGGAAAAGTCTCGCTTCTATTGGTCAAATTTCAATCAAAGGAGCTCTCTTATGAGGGGCGACTCAGCAGCACGGTGCACAGGCTGACAGGTGAGCCTGCCGCTCTCCTCTGAAATGCAGCTTATCTGAGAGGCCTTCCCAGAAGACGGCTGCTCGACTCCGGTTGTGGATTTGGGCCCGATTAACCACAAGGAATCCTTCTTGGCAGCTATTTTCTTTCTTGGGATTAACTAACTGAAGAAAGAGGAAAAAAGAGGCCTGGAAAAGGTTCTCTGTAAGACATTTGTAAGAGCCTGGCCTCTCTGAAGCATTTGTGTGAGCAATTTGCGGCATGTGTTAGGGAAAAGGAGCACAAGAAGTATCACACCGGAGAGACCTGGAGAGAATTTGACTCTGTTGCCAAGTTTTCAGAGTCAAAGAGGGCAAATCTAATGTTTTTTACAAATGCAGGTCATCAAATGTCATCCAGAAATGGAGAGCAGCTTTGATTAAAAGAAAAAAACAAAACAAAAACAACAGAAGGAACTACCAATTATGTAAAGTTAGCTCCCTGAGGATGAGTTATTTGAAGGTGGCATGTTTTAGAAACCTGAGAGAAAAAAAAATAAACAAAGCAAATTATCTCAGGCTTGGAGGACGCGGATGGTGGACTTGGTATGGTGCTGGGTATTGAGCCAATAGTTGAACGGGAGTTCTGTGTTCAGCGAACCACCGTTTCCCCTGGCAGAGATCTTCTCCTGGAAGGTCTGTCAACAGACCTTCAAAGGGTCCACGATCCCCAGGTCCCTGGAACAGTGCACCCACCTTCCTTCTTTGTCTCACAGCATCTCCCATACGGGTCTGAGCGGCGGCATTTTTTTCTTCTGTGGACGGGGTGGGGCATGGGGCTGGAGGCTGGAATCAGAAGAGACAGTCCCAACTCCCACACACCCGCTGTTCCTTCCCCTTCCTCAGGTGTCAGAACTCTAGGGGTTCGAATCCCAGACTGCCATTTCTGCCCTTTCCTGAAACTCTCTGTGCCACTCTGACAAATAACATCACTACAATGATAGTGACAGAAGTCAGGCTGGGAACATGCAGCCCAGAGAAGAAGTACATGTTATATTTTGATTTCTTCTTTCCTCTTGGCAAAAGTTGATTTTCCCATCCTTGGTAGGGCAGAAATAAAGCCCACTTGGTGTGGACAGTGGGGGGGGGACCATTCTGCCTGACCGTATGGTACTTGTTCTGGGTGCCCTGCTGGTGACAGAGGAGACACCATGGGGAAGCACAGTGTAGGCAGGCTTGGGCTTGTGGGACCGAGATGCTCCAACCCCCATGCTGGTTCCCACGGATTTCCAGCCAGGGCCAGGTCTCCTCCTGCAGAGTGACCTGGTTGCAGGTTTGATGTGACCTCACTGGATCAATCACACAGTGCACACAGCCCTGTATTAGACGCAAGTCTGAATTATGGAAATGCACTTGCCTAGTAGAAGTGACATGTATTATTGAACAAATCATGTGTTGGTACCATTTCTGGAAGCATCCTTTCCCCAGACCCCCAGGCTGGAAAAATTAGCACCATTAAAAAATTTCTTTCTTTCTCCTATGTCCTACGTAGAAGCAGGCACCAAATTCAACATTAGCAGTGAGCTGGTCAGTGGTTCCTTTCCCTTCCTGCCCTGCCGTTGCCTTGGCCCGTCCCGTCCCCTGGGGCAGCTGGGAGAACGGCGAGCATGACCCTGGAGAAAGACAGTGTGGATGTGCATTTGGCTCTGCCGCGTGACTTGAACAACCTCACCTTTCTATCCCTCAGTTATTCTTACAAAATGGGGCTGGTGATGCTTCTTACTCTGCAGCCTTATTCTGAACGTTGAGTGAAATAACCCTTATAAACATGAAGGTGATTTTACAGTGTGGTCCCAATTGTTTATTTTCAAATGTGATTAGCAGAAAAAAGTCTATAAGAATATGCACCAAAATGTTAAAGATATTTTTATACTGAAGTGGGATTTATGTTTTTTTTGACTTGCATCTTTGTGATTTTCTATTCTATATTTTTAAAATTTCTGCAGTGAACATGTATTACTTTTGTAGCTAAAAACCATAAATATGAATTAACATTTCACCAAACTTTTAAAAACAAACTGAGATGATACTTTGTCTCTTAAAACTTTCCAGATCTCACCACTGGCATAGACCCCTCTCTGACTAAGTTAGTGAGTCACTCTGAGACCTCGTTTGCTCACCTGTAAAATGGGGGTTAATAAACTTTCAACAAAAATGTAACTATCATGCACACATTACATATATGAGTATTTTATAGTATGTATATCTATGTATTTATATCTGTATTGATATCCACACACACAATATAGTATTGTGGGGGACTTTCAGTGAAAACGGGAGACTTTTGACAGACTGACTGGGGCGGGCAGAGCCTCAGTAATGCGGGTTATCCTGTTGCTATGATTCCCTTTTTCCCTGGGCTAATCAGCCCAAGAAATACTGGTAAATTAAATGTAAGCAATGCAGCAGAGATAACCCACAGAGAGAGCAGATGTGCCAACTGAGGCACAAGACAGAAGAGAGTGTCAAACCCTAAATCTTGCTGTAGCACACCTGGCCCCGCAGAGCGCAGGGAGACCTGGTGCGACAAGGCCTCGGACCTCTGGGCTGTTCAGTGGATTCCCGGGGGTTGATGAGACCCCACGCGGTGCCGCTGCGGGGAGGACGGAGGGGAGGTGAGACTACGAATGTGCCCAACGTCTTCTCCAGCATCCTTTGCCAAGGGCTGTAAATCTTAACGCACATCTATTCTCTGGAAGGTTGGTTTCGGGAAGCAAATAGTGTATGGGGCTGGTGTCAGTGTGAGCACATGCACGGGCACATGTGGGATGTGTATGTATGTAGGTAGGTAGGCAAACAGCAAGAAAAAATTTTTAAATCTTGTCTTGCATATGAGAAAATGTTTGCAGTATAGTTGGTAAGACTAGACATGAAGAAGATTTAACCTTTATGTGTTTAAATAGAACCTCAATAGAGCAATTAAGGAGGTATTATAGAAGACATAGACAAAATATTTTTTGACCCTCTGCAAATTTTATTGCTGTTTAATATATATCATTTCACATGGTTCTCTGGCAACCTGAGGTAGGTGGAGCGTTCTAGTCCCATCTTCCGTGTGAGTGAGTGTACTGGGGAGGGGAGCGACTATCTGTGTGAGTGGCAGGCAGGAACTTGAGCCTAGGTCTTTAGACTCGAAATCTCATGCTGTCATGCCACTGCACAAAGAGTAGTAACAATTTGTACCTTATATCTCATATTATATATTTTATATACCATATACATGACATATCTTAGATCTCACCAATCGTTTTATCAAAAAATCTTGGTGTGATTTTTTGCACACCAAGTGCAGTGATTTTTTGCACTGCACTTGCCTCTGCATATGACCACATCGAAATCACAACTAAATTATGTGACACGATAGCCCCCCAAAGACCTGCTGAATGGAGCTCCTATAACTAGGGCACAAAGAAGAAATCACCTTGAGAGTGGTAGGGGGGTGGAGATGCGAAGTGGGCTGGTCTCACATGCTCACATGTATGGCAGTGAAGAACTGAGAGGGATTTCTTGGTTGTGGAGGTCCTTCCTGAAGAGTGAGGGGTCCCAGTTCCACACTGGTCTCCCCAGCCTGGAGCACAAGTGCCAGGAAGAGAAGTCCCCACAACATCTGACTGTAAAAATCAGTGATGGTTCTGTCTGGGTAAACACAGGCATCCTCTTAGGGGGCCTGGGCGCAGACTCACCTGCTCACCATTACTCTCCCTCAGCTCCAAAGAAGAGACAGCTACACAAAAAGCACCAAGACATCCTGGGAGGAGCCAAATTGTCTGGCTTCAGTGTGAAGCCCGGAGGGGCAGCGCACTCTGGGAAAGAGGTGCTGGCAGGTGCCATTCATTGTTCATTTGTTGAGCCCTCCCCCAGCTTGACCTGTAGGTGTGGGCAGGTGCCAAATCTGGGTCTCCATTAACCCAGCTCACACTGCTTACCCTGCCTTGGTGATTCCCAAAGACTCTGTTGCAGCCAAGTAGTGCCTCAGCCCTAATTTCTTTCAGATGCTATTAGGACAAGCTTTTGTCCTTGGTCATCACGGCAGACTTTCCTAAAATCTCTCAAAAGTCCATAAGCCACCAAAATGTAGTGCCTGCCCTCTGCACACCCTGTATCTCTTGCTAAGAGGCCCTAAGCCCCGCACTAGTGACAACCTTAAATAGTCCATTATCCCAGATGGACTTAATTGACATTTTTGGAAACCTTCTCCCCAAAGCAACAGAGTACATATTCTTTTCAAGGGCACATGAAACACATGTTAGGCTACAAAACGAGTCTCAATAGATTTAAGAAGATTGAAATCATATCAAGCATCTTCTCTGATCACAATGGCATAAACGTAGAAGTCAATGGCAGAAGAAAACTGGAAAACACACAAACACATGGAGGCTTAATGACATGCTACTGAACAAGAATGGGTTAAAGTGCAATCAAGGAAGAAATCATTGAGACAAATGAGAATGAAAGCAGAACGACCTCCACCCCAAAATCTATGGGCACAGCCAAAGCAGTTTTAAGAGGGAGATTCATAACAATAAAGGCCTACTTCAAGAAACAAGAAAAATCTTAAGTAAACAATCTAAAATTACATCTAAAGGAACTAAAAAAAAGAACAAAGTCAAAAATGAGCAGAAGGAATAAAATAATAAAAATCAGAGCAGAAATACAGCCTAAAAAAATAGTCAATGAAACCAAGAGCTGGTTCTTTGAAAAGATAAAAGTAAATTTCTAATGACTCATCAAGAAAAAAAGAGAGAGGTCTCAAATAACGAAAATCAGAACTGAAGGAGGAGACATGATAACAGACACTGCAGAAGTACAAAGGGTTATAAGACAACAACACAAACGATTTCATGCCAACAAGGTGGGCAACTTGGAAGACATAAATTCCTAGAATCATACAGTGTTTTCAGACTAAATGAAGAAGAAACAGAAAATCTGAACAGATCAATAAATAATGACAAAATCAAACCAGTAATCAAAAAACAATGTTCTGGACCAGATAGCTTTACAGGTAAATTTTATCAAATATTCAAAGAAGAACTAGCACCTGTCCTTCTCAAACTACTCCAAAAAATTCAAAAGGAGGGAAGGCTGCCAAGCTCATTTTATGAGGCCAGAATTACCTTGATAGTAATACCAGGCAAAGATATTACAAAGAAAAAAAACTATAAGCCAACAAGTATAAAGGACACATGGACAAAAACTAGGGGAAGGGGTGGAAATGGGAGGTAGCAGGGAGGGCTCAGGGGGTGGACTGGGATGGGAGTAAAAGACAGAAAACTGTACCTGAACAACAATTAAAATAAAATAAAATTAAAAAAGAGAAAATTATAAGCCAATATTCCCGATGAACATAGATCCAAAAATTCTCATGGCTTTCAGTAATATTTTTTAAAATATATCTTCTTGGGTAAGGGAAACAAAATAAAAAATAACAAATGGGACTACCTCACACTAAAATGTTTTTGCACAGAAAAAACAAAACCCCAAAATGAAAACACAGCCTGCTGAATGGCAGAAGTTATTAGTGAGTAATACATCCAATAAAGAGTTAATATTCAAAATATAAGAACTGATACAAGTTAATAGCAAAAAAATAGAAATCCGAATAGAAAATAGGCAGAGAACCTGATAGATACTTCTCCAAAGAGGATGTACAGATGGCCAACAGACATATGAAAAGATGTTCAATGTCATTAATCATCAGAGAAGTGCACATTGACACCATAGGAGATATCACCTCATGGGTATCAAAATGGCTCATCAATAAATCAACAAACAAACAAAAAAAGTAAAGACAATCAACAAAGAACAAGTGTTGGCGAGGATGTGGACTAAAGGGAACCCTCGTGCACTTTTGTTGGGATTGCAAAGTAGTGCAGCCACTGTGGAAAACAGTATGGAAGTTTCTCAAATCATTAACAATAGAAATACCATATGACCCAGCAGTTCCACTCCTGGGTATTTATCTGAAGGCACCCAAAACACTAATTTGAAAAGATATATGCATCTCTATGTTCATTGCAGCATTATTTACAATAGCCAAGACATGGAAGCAGCCTAAGTGTCCATCAGTAGGCAGTAAATAAAGAAGATGTGGTACATTATTCTGTAGACTATTACTCACCAGAGAAAGAAGAGTGAAATCTTACCATTTACTACAACATGAATGGACCTAAAAGGTAT
>PVKM010015465.1:0-27878 GCA_004027735.1 Carollia perspicillata
TTTTTCTTAGTAGGACGAGTTCCCCGCTACATCAAAAGGAAGCCAAGGCAGGGCGGAAGGAGAGCGGGGACTGGCGGGTGAGGCTGGGGAGAGGCCGGGCGCCTCCGACCTTATCAATAGCCGCGGGAATTAGCGTCCAATCTACTGTATAGAAAGAAAGAGGAGGGAAGAGGCTGGTGAGGAAAATGTCTAATTGCTGTGGAAGCCATTAGCTTTCGGGAAGCAAAAAAGCTCAATGAAAAACCCAATGCAAACTCAAAATGAAACACTCAGTGATGACAAACGCAAAGTGATGACACGTGGGTTGAGTACAGTGTTCCTCGGAATAGAGTTGGTTCCTAACAATCACCTATTGATTTCACTCAGCTTGGACTTCCCAACTCAAGCTTTTGAGTCACTCTGGGTAAATACATTAACTTACATTTTAAGACCCCCATAAAGGAAATACTCAAACTTAACCTCAGTCACCTTTGAACGGATCAAAGCAAGCTGCTGGTGGGTGGGGGCGTGACAGAGGTATTTTTAAAGTATAAATCTACCCCCAGCAGGCAAGGACAGAAGTTTCCAGCCTCGTGATAACTAAACAGCGCGGTCTCCTCTCCCACCTCCCTACAGGGACAGCATCCCCGGCCAAGGGTCCCGTGGAGGGGGGCGGGGAAGAGGCGGGTGGTCGTCCTCTGGGCCTCGCCGGCTCTGGGGAGAAAGCCTGGGTGGCGAACCCTCCAGTCTCCAGCCCTCTCACCCCTTCCCTCCGCCCCTACCCCTACCCTAGTCTGGCTTTGCAGAGAAAATTCCGCGGCAGAGGGGGGCGGGGGCAGAGGTGACTGAGAAGGGGGGGGCGCGGGTGGCCTCCCCCTTCTCAATTCACCGAGACCCACGAGTTCCGAAGCTTCCCGCGCGGCGGGCTCGCCTTTGCAAGTTCCCCCATTCACTTCCCCTTCCTATCAGATACTGCTTGCGAACACCAACTTCGCCACGGAGCAGTCCCCAGTCCCGCGTGGGTCTCCAGCACGTGGGGTGGGGCGCGACCGGGTGCGGAGGTTGGCAGGAATGTCTCTGGGAGGCTTGGACTGGAAACCGAAGATTCCCTTTCGGTCGCAACTCCAACCACGTGTTAAAATCTTAATTTTTCTGCGTAAAAAAGCACTCCACCTTGCACGCGGGGGTAAATGCACGTTGCCTCCTCGGCAAAAGTGCGTGTTTTCTTTGAGTGTAGACTTACGTTTAAAGAAAAACCAAGCGCCTGTGCTGTGGCTTTGAAGTAAAAACTGAGTACCGGAGGGGGAAGGGATAGGGAGGAAAAAGAAAGAAAGAAAAAAGGATGTTAGTTCTTCCTTATCCCTTTTTCACCCCTCGCGGGGGGGAAAAAAAAAAAAAAAGTCCTGCCTTTTGTATGATCAATGGTAAACTTGAGTGAACGCAATTTTTACTGGATTTTTATTCCCTCCTTTGCCGACTCCCCACTCCTTACTCTTTGCATTTCGGAGTTTCAGTTGGAAAGTGTTCAAAACCCTGTAGGTGCAGGGTGCAGCCGGGTGTTGGGTGTTTATAGGCACATTTTCTGCAGGAACTTGCAACGTTATGCGCATATACTCCCAACCTCACCTGGCGGATGCCGCCCGGCCAGGTGATCCCGCCATCGCCTCCAAGCTTCAGAGTCGCGGGAGTTCGAGCCCCGCCGCCTCCGTGTCCGGCCTCTCAGGCCAACATGGGGGAGGGGAGTGAGTTCAGGCTCAGGAATGGGGGCCCTTGCCTTCTCCTACCTCCACGGAAGAGTAGAACTGTGTATGTGTTTCTCCTTTGAGGGATGGATGCTCAGACAACCCAAACCGAAAACCCGACGGTTACAGAAAAAGTACAGGGCGATGTATGTCAGTCCGGGCTTCGGGGTCCTGGAATTCCGGGGAGGAACAGGAGGGAGCACAGAACGAGGGTTGGGGGTGGGAGGTGCACAGTAAGAAGGAAGGGAGAGCAAAGTAGGGAAATGTGCCAGAGAAAAAGAGGGAAAGGTCGGTAATCCGCACAGGGGAAGGTGGGTGGGCAGGAACGAGCCGGCGCGAGTCTTCCCCGAGACTGGCCGACGTGGCTTTAGGTGGGCACAGGCTTCCGGCGGCCCTCTCGCCGCCCCCGCCCGCCGCGGCCCCGGGGCGCTCGGGCTCCAGGGGGGCACGCGCGGCGCGCTGGGGCTCGGGCCGGGGCTGCGCGCCCGGGGTGGCAGATGCGACAGGAGCGGGTCGGGAGGGACTGCGCCGGCCGTCTGTTCGCCCACCTAGCATCTTTCTCCCCTCCCTTGCAAAAATAAAAAAGTAAAAAGACCCGAACTTCCCCCTCTTCCTGTCTGATTCAGAAGTACGACACGCCTCACGCGCTGAAAATAGCCCTGGAAATGCATTAGCTTTATAAAAGTTAATTTCCCAGCACGGTGAGGGGCGGGGGGCGCCCGGCCCGCGGCGCCAGCGGGGCCCTGCCTCCCGGGAGGAAAAGGAACCGGCCCTCGCGGCCCCTCGCCCTCCCTCGGGCGCCCCGGGAGGGGGCCTCTGGGCGGCGGAATCGCGCCTCCGCTCCAGGAGCCACCACGCGGCTTTTTCGCGGAATTTTGACGTCACCCACACGTGGGGGAAGGGGCTGGGAGAGCCAGAGGAAGCGGCGGGGGAGGGGGCCGGCGGGCGGGGAGCGGCGCAGGGCGGCGGCCGCGGGTGCGGGGCCGCGGGGGGCGCACGGGCCGCGGGTGCCGCAGCGCTGCGGCGCCGCCGACTCGCGGGCGCGGCGGGCTGGGTGTCCGGGCCGCGCGCTGCAGCGGCCGCCAGCCCCAGCCCCCCGCCCCTGCCACCTCCTCCCCGACAGAGTTTGTTTTTTGCTTGTGTGATTTACTTTGAAATCCGGAGCGGCTCTGGACTCCGAAAAAGGCGTATTTCTTTGGTTTGGGGTCCCGTTCCGCTCGGTAGCGACAGCAGCCCGAGTGTCGCGGTGGCTGGTCGCGACGCCCCGCCGCTCGGCCCCTACCTTCTCCCCCGCGCGGGGCCGCGAAGGCGTCTCTCGGTCCCCGGGCCGTGCGCGCTTCGCCGACTTTTACTCCAGGAGCGTTTCACGCGAGACCCGTTCCTCCCCGCTCCCCGCCCCATTCACTGTTTAAATACCAGTTGAGGTGGCTGACGCTGTGATAGTGACGTGAAAGACTGTTCCGAGGACGGGTGTGAGCACCATCACGCCACTTTTGCTCTGTTAGGCGCAAATCCGTGTACAAACCTGCTCGTCGAAGCGTCCCACGGACAGACGGGCGAGAGGGCAGGGGCTGCCCTCGCGCTCGCCGCAGGGCCGGGTGGCGGGTCCCCGTGCGGACGGGGAGCCCCCGGGACTGCGAGGGCTGAGGGCTGCATCTGCGGAGTGAGCCCACGCACCTTCGTTTCCCTTAAACTTGGGCAAAGTTTTTTAATCTTTCAATCTAGAGGGTAATATCTGAAATGCTATGTTAAACCCACAGCAGCAATTCTAAGATTATGCTGAAATTTACAGGGGGCTTCAGTGGGAATATGTTTGCGAGAAAAACAGTAACTGTGAACTGGCTTTTATGAGATAAAGAAATTGTGGCAAGAATCAGACGCAGAAAGCTAGAGGCTTCTTTGAAAATGTGGATTTGAGTTGGCATTATTTGTTTCAAATGTTAAGAAGCTTTCTGTTAGAATCAGATTTCAAGTGTGGAAATACTTCTTTTTTACGATGACAGAGTTTGGTTATGAGCAGTACTTTCTTCCTTCATTTTAACACAGTCACTCTATTTTTAACCTATTATTTATTTGTTTTTCGTTTAATGGTTGCTGATCTAACCCAAGTGACTTTGTTGTGTCTCTTCTGAAAAAGAAAGTTAAAATTAATAAAAATGTCAGCACTTGCTGTGGGTGCTCAGTGTGGATGAAGTGAACTTGAGTGCTTGCGTTATGGTGCCTGGCTTGATGGACCCTTGGTTCATGTGTACAAAGATAGGAAAAAAAGATAAATTATTGAAGAAAAAAAGAGCTGGAACCAAAGGAAGCATTTAAAAAAACCAAAAAGACAAGTGTCCTTTAAATTTTGCTCCTGCCTAATTTCAGACATTTAAGTCGTGGGAGGTCAAGTTAGGACTTTGTAGATCTGAATTCTTAGTAAAATATCAAGACTACCCCCATCAGAATTTTTTTAAGCAATAGTCATTTTTTGTTTGTTTTTTGAAAACACTTTAATGTTGTCAAAGCTCAAACACTCATTTCCCTTTAAAATGTCCACTTTCTTAGTAGGATTGAATATTCTTTCAGTTTCATGGTTTTATACAACTCTACATCAGTTACAAACAAATTGAAGCAATATAAAATACTTCTAGTAAATATTCCTTATTTCATATTGTATTTTTCTATCTCTAAACACAAGGATCGCCAGCATCTGTTAGTACAGTCTATAACATAATTCTACAACATGCTGAATTCATATTCTCCAAATATTTAAAAACTAATTAACAAAAACTGGAGAAACAGTTTTCTTGTTTAGGCTTTTGTTCCCCTTGTTTAGGCAATTATCAGGAGGCGGATTGAAAATTTTTCTAAAGTTATTTTCTTGGTGGTCTTTTGTTGGCATTAAAAGGAATGAGTTTTGAAATGTGAAACAGGTTGTTTTTAAAGTTTTATAATCTTCAAAATGTGCACCTCTGGAGAGAGATTTCTTTCCATTTTAGGATTAACCTGGAAGCAGGCAGTTTGTATGTGTGCTAGACAATCCAAACTAAGTTGGATTTCAACTCTTAGGAAGAATGAATTTCCTCTTTGCTCAGCCTAAAGTTAAGGGCATCTGCTCTTACATGAACTTGAAGCAAAGTGTGTGCCCATGCATTATGTAAATAACTTTAAGAAGCACATATCCAGAGCTGAGGGTTTTTCGTGGAACACAAAATTAGAGCAAAAAATTCTAATTTATTTCTGCTGTTCGCCGTCTCATATCACACTCTCATTGTGGACCCATCAGTGGTCCCATTATTTGGTATAAACCAAATAATTCTTTCCTTGTGATGTATAGAGGTAAGTTCCCTCGAGCCCTATTTAAGGATGACGACGGTGATGGTGATGATGATAATTCCTTTCTCTTCTTTTTTCCAGTGAGTGTGTATGTGAGCCTTCACTTTATTTTTCTTTAAAAATTGTCATCAAATTGTTAAGAAATTATAGATTCTAAAGTCAGGTTTTTGTCCTAGAAAATAACACCAAAAGCACTCAATATTTGTGCTTTTGAAAATAAAAAGTCACCAAAATTTAACATGACCTATTGCTTAGGTGAAGAAGAAAAACACACAGGATTAACAAAGAACAAAAGACTTTCTTTGCCTGACTTCCAAATTCTTTCCTTCATCGTGCCCACATATGTTTCCGTTTTTGAGAGCAGCTAGTTCATCAAGCAAATGCAAACCGGGGACCCAGACTCTCTGCTGGTGTCAAGGAAAATGTCTGAAGCAAATGGTTTGGGTTAGTTTACATAAGGTTTCAGGTGAAATGTCTTGCATCTGGCATCCCATGGACACCAGTTTTTGCAGGATCGTGAAACATCATTTTTTAAAAAATATTTTGAGAGTGCAGTCTCGATCAGAGGTTAGATGTGTGCAGGCCGTTTTGTGTGAGGGTTTCCCTGAAATCATTTAAACTCAGGAAATTTAGTTGTTTCAAGGAGCAGCACGAGAGATCTCTTGGGTATGATTCCAATTAACTGGTAAATAGCAAGTTTTTCTACCCCCTCCTTCTGAAGATATATTCTTCTAATGTTTCCCTTTTTAAATAAAATGGTATATCTAATGTAAAATTTCCCTAACAGAATGCTGAACAAGGCTTAAATTTACTTGCCTTTGTACAAGAAAAGTTCATAAAATTACTCTTTATAGTGTAATTACCAGCAATTTTATGTCATCTAGCAAATGATTTAAGTCAGTCGGTAATGGCACTCCAGTGAAATTTGCTCCACGTGGGATGAAAACCATACTTACCTTAAGAAATCAAAGTCTGACTTTTCGTTTAGACAAGTGAGACTTTACCTAGGCTACTTGTAAGTCCTGCTGAGTGGAGATCTTTTAGATTTAGGAAAGCCTTATTCTCTACCATAGATTAGATACAGTCATGTTTGGAAACAGGAGAATAGACTGTAGAACCTCATGACATTTTGACCAGTCATAGAATATGCCTTCTGTGTCTGGGAGTCTGAGGTTGAAATTCTATACAGTATTCATCGAGGTTGTTCATGCTGAGCAATCGCATATGTGTTCAACTGATAGCATCACAGGTCTGTACACAGACCCTGCGGAGCACGCCGGGGGCGTGCTTCAGATCTGTGAGGTAGAATCTAAATGGTTTTAATGGAGGAGTCAAATGCAGTACACTGAGATTTCTGTGCTTCAGAAATGCCTTTGGCTTTTGTGATTTATTCATTAAATTATTTGATAAGAATGGAGTGTTCAACATGTGCCAAGCAGTGTGCGAGGCATGGGTGTGTAGAGGGCACATAGTTAGATACTCAATGAGTGTTTTAAAAAGCAGGCAGGAAGGAAAAGAGTTGAATACTACAGTCCCTGTCCCTAAGAAGCACACTGGTTAGTGATTAAATATGGGAAAGAATTAATGTCCCATAAGCAAATGCTTAAAAAAACCACAAAAACCAGAGCACAAAGGGCAGAGAATGAAATGGCATGTTTTATCCATGATGTTCAGCCTACCTTACACCGGGGACATGGAAGTCTACCTGCTCTTTAAAACCAGTCTGATTAAGTAATTATTACTTGGTTTACATAGTATTTTTATTATGAGCTTAAATTATGTCCTTAATTTGTTTATAATCCATTGGAACTACCAGTTGGTTGAATGTCTGGGTCATATGTTTGGGGTTATTAGTCCTTTTAAAGTAGCCAAAGATGGAGCAGCTTTCTTAGTTCACCATTCTGAGAGCATTCCTTTCTTTGAGTAGCTGTATTTCCCAGAGCATCTGTTTCTTGTCTGAACGAGCCCACCCTGAATCTGACAGGGTATTGATTAGTGTTTCACTCCTTTGGTTAGGGAAGCTGATGTCAGAGTAGCTCATTTACTTGTCCTGGGTCACCCAGACATTGGCAGGGCAGAACATAGACCACTGATTATTAGTCTGGATGTCTCTGAAAATTGATGCAGAAAATACTGCCCTTGTCATTGGCACCACCTTGGTGAAGTAAATGGTAATAGACTAGAAGTCAGAATACTTGCATTCCAGTTCCTACCCTACCACCAGCCAGCACTGCAACCAGGGGGTCGCTTAGATGTTTTTATTTCTGAAGTTCCTTATCTACGAAATTTAGCTAGCCATACTAAAAGACATTAACTTTCCCTTCTGCTCTAGAGTTCTAACGTTCCAAATGGCTTTATCAATATCGTCATAAAAATAGAGATCATGTCTTACAGCATCTTTTATATATTTCATGTTTTACATAACAATTCTTAAATTGCGGATTTAGATATATTCTCACTCCCTAGGTATCTGGGAGATATTAATTCATCACAGGTTGCAACCTTTTAAATTTAGTCTCTTCTGTAGGTAGACACAATGCACGCTGTCAGATGAAGGAGAGTGCCGTTTCCCTTACCCTAAGTCAATAGAATAGGATGGCAGTTTCAAAATTACGTGGAATGTACAAAGATGTGGAATATATCACTGTTCCAGGTTGCTTAAGTTAATCCCAGCACAGAAGTTAAACTTACTGAATGCCTATTCCTACACCTCAAACACAGCCCCCATTAGAGCACACATAGACATTCAGTTTTGAATGGCCCCTAATTGCAGATCCTTCTTTAGGTGACTAAGTGACAGCTCAGAGCATTGTGGGACTCATTTAATGAGCTCATCCAGAGCTACACGGAAGTCGTGGAGCATCAGGTGGATCTTTTGGTGAAAACAAAATGAAGCAAAATTTCCTAGAGTTGCAACTTGAGGCGAGGTGTCCCTGCTTGCTTTCTGGCGTGTTCTAGGCACCAGGGACAGTGCAGCTTTCTGCGGTGCCCACTTTTCTTCCCCACTTTCATTACTTTCAATGTGTGAGAAGCTGCATGTATTGGGGTCCTTTGTACACCAATAAAATCCACTTAGATACAAATTATTTCCTTTACAAATTTGTGTTTATAGACATGTTTCCTTCTTAAAGTGTGACTACTGAAAAAGAGAAAATTGTAGTAATTAATAAACAATTACATTTGGGATAGATTCTAGATAGTGTCCTGTATAACGTTTTGAAAAGTATGGTGTATGGTGTATGGTGTTGTGGAGAGAGCACTGGACTTAGGAGCGGGGAAGTGGGTTCTGGTCCCTGCCGTGCCACAAGCTGGGGGCAAGATCTGTATGAGAATACACTTTAGGCTTGTGAAGGAATCCCATGGGTCTCCCAGTCCATAGCCCTGTCTATCACTGAGGAACCCCTTTAGAACATCCCTAAAGGTGATGTCTTTGCTCAAATATTTCTACTGATGAACTTGTGTCTTATGAGGTAACCTCATTGGCTATCAATTCTAAGCTTGTATGTTGCTTGCTTAGATTGAACAGGATGCTTTATCTGCATCTAAATTTAGCAATACTGGTGTCTACTTACCATTGGTAGGTCTTGAGCTAGGTCCTCTGCCTTAGAGGATCTTCCCAAGAACTATGTGCCATTAGGATCCTGGAGGCAGGAAGGTTAAATAACTTACTAAAGATCACTCAGCTAGTTAAGGGCCCCCAAATTCCTGCTTCTTGGCAATTTCTGACCAGAAACGTTGTCTCTGGCTGCTGATACAAGGCAGAAGTAGCCATCTCCCTCACCGATGCTGACAGTTGGTCAAATATTTGAGGATGCCATCCCCACATCCATTCTCCCCCAGGCTAGACTACCCTTTCCCATCAGCCATTCGGTCGGACACTAGCCCTTCCCTAGCAGGCCACCCTCCTCTGGATCCTGAAGAGTTCACTGATACCCACCTTAAAGTGTGGCCCTTCTTAATGTGAGGCTAATGAGAAAACAACTTGGAACAACTTAAGAAACCTTCAGACAATAAAGGTGGTTACAGCAAGATACACTAGGCCCATGGACCTTCCCTCACCCCTTATTCCTGGAACAAGCATCCCCCAGTACCATGGAGCACTTACCCGTCTAGACAGGAAATATAAAATGTTTATCCCATCTTTTGGAGGCTGTTTTTATTAATAAAACCCCAAATTGCACTCCATTTTCTCACCTATGCATTGAGTGAATTAAACTGTGGATGATCTTCCCTTATCTGTGTTCTGTGGCCCTCAGGAACAAAATGAGTGTCTCTGAGAAAACATTAGAAGGAGGCTTATTTCAGCTCATGTCATGAGCTTTCTCTGCAAAACACCCCAATGTGGCAAGAGGTACCTTCAATGATAAAATAAAGCACCAGGGAACGCACTAGGGATCTTGAGAGGGGATTGATGAGTCAGTATTTTTCTTTCACCTTTGGTTTCCTCATCTGTAAGATGGGAATATGTCTACCTAGCAGAGTGGTTGTAAGGAATAAAGATTTATAATGTGCTTAGCACAGTGTCCTAGCATACAGTAGGCCCTTAAAGACAGATAAGTGGGGTTTATTGTTTTCATTAAACTCTGTTTGTTGTGTTCTCTCAGCTCTAGGACTTCATGAAATTATTAATGCATTTCAAATGCTCTATGAAACTGTCAACATTTCTGTGCCAGATCTCAGCTGGGATGTCTCCACAACCATGGGTCCATCACTTAGCGGCTGCTGCCAACATGGTTTAATCTCATACCAGTCCATTCTAATCTCCAGATTACCTTGACCCCAGAGAGACATGCAATAAGAGGTAATCTGAGTAGAAGGGACAGGGGAAAACCCATTCACACAATTCCAGAAGTAGAAGAAACCTTATACATTGAATCCTTGTTTACCAAAGTGGGGCTGGGCGGTTGGCACATGGAGGCCTATTTTGTATTTTAATAGTTTGAGGTTTATTTTAAAGAGTATTAGAAAAAATGCAGCATATCAAACTTATAATTTTACAAATATTATAATGGTCTTTAAGTTTTAAAAAGGCATCAGTTTTTTAAAAATTAAGTTGAAAAAATGCTAGATGGATATAGTTTCTAAAAATCAGGAAGGAAATATGTAAATATTAAAATTTGAAAAATAAACTCCAATTCTTTCCTAGAAAACTAGGAGACAGACGCTTACACCCACAACCACACGCCTGCCAGTGGTAGTGTGAGAGTGAAAGTAGTGCCCTTCAGTCCTGAAACTAAAGAAACTAAGTCTTGGCAGGGACTCCTTTCATTTCCACTATATCATTATAATCTCTCTATTCTCCCTGTTTCTTCTGTCAGTATTATATTCTATTTCACAAATGCTGTTCTCCGAATAGCCTTAGATACTTCTTTATTACTTTTTTTTAGATCACTTTATTGAGGTATGGTTAACATACAAACGTGTACATATTTATTCTGTATAACTTGATTTAATTTTTTTCTTTTTTTAAAGTATATTTTATTGATTACTCTATTACAGTTGTCCCGTTTTTTCTCCCCTTTCTCCCCTTCACCCCGATCACCCACTCCCACCAGCATTCCCCCCATCTTAGTTCATACCCGTTGGTTGTACGTGTAAGTTCTTTGGCTTCTCCATTTCCTATACTGCTCTTAATCGCCCCCTGTCTATTTCATACTTACCATTGATGTTTCTTATTCCCTGCACTTTTTCCCCTTCTCCCCGCACCCCCACCCCGCTGATATCCCTGCATCTGATCTCCATTTTTGTGATTCTGTTCTTGTTCTAGTTGTTTGCTTAAGTTCATTTTTTTTAGGTCCAGTTGTTGATAGTTGTGAGTTTGTTGTCATTTTACTGTTCATAATTTTGATCATCTTCTTTTTCTTTTCTTTTTTTAAATGTATGCTTGCTTTTTTTTAAAGATTTTATTTATTTATCTTTAGAGGGGAAGGGAAGGAGAGAGGGAGAGAAATATCAATGTATGGTTGCCTCTCGTGCATCCCCTGCTGGGAACTGGCCTGCAACCCAGGCATGTGCCCTGACTGGGAATTGCACTGTGATCCTTTGGTTCATAGGACCATGCTCAATCCACTGAGCTACACCAGCCCAGGCTTCTTTTTCTTTTCTTAGATAAGTCCCTTTAACATTTCATATAATAAGGGTTTAGTGATGACGAACTCCTTTAACTTAACCTTATCTGGGAAGCACTTTATCTGCCCTTCCATTCTAAATGAAAGCTTTGCTGGATAGAGTCATCTTGGATGTGGGTCCTTGCCTTTCATGACTTTGAATACTTCTTTCCAGCCCTTTCTTGCCTGCAAACTTTCTTTTGAGAAATCAGCTGATAGTCTTACGTGAACTCCTTTGTAGGTAACTATCTCCTTTTCTCTTGCTGCTTTTAAGATTCTATCCTTATCTTTAATCTCGGGTAATGTAATTGTGATGTGCCTTGGTGTGTGCTTCCTCAGGTCCAACTTCTTTGGGCCTCACTGACCTTCGTGGACTTCCTTTTCCAGATTGGGGAAGTTTTCCTTCATTATGTTTTCAAATAAATTTTCAATGTCTTGCTCTTCCTCTTTTCCTTCTGGCACCCCTATGATTCGGATATTGGAATGTTTAAGGTTGTCCCGGAGGTTCCTAACCCTCTCCTCATTTTTTGGAATTCTTGTTTCTTCATTCTGTTCTGGTTGAACGTTTACTTCATCCTTCTGCTCCAGATCATTGGTTTGAGTCCCGGTTTTCTTCTCTTCACTGTTGGTTCCCTGTATATTTTTCTTTATTTCGCTTTGTGTAGCCTTCACTTTTTTCTCTATTTTGTGACCATACTCAACTATTTCTATGAACATCCTGATTACCAATGTTTTGAACTCTGCATCTGATAGGTTGGCTATCTCTTCATTGCTTAGTTCTATTTTTGGAGCTTTGATCTGTTCTTTCATTTGGGCCATATTTCTTTGGGCACACCTGTTATGTTGTAATGGGTGGAGCCTTCGGTATTCACCATGGTGGGGAAACCCACTTCCTTGTGATGCTGTATGTGGGAGAGGGGTCTGAGAGGGAACAATGCCACGTATTCAGCTCTCAGCTAGCTTTCAGTCACTTCCTTCACTACCCACAAGTAAATTGGGCCCTTCTGGTGCTGATTCCCAGGTGGGTGGTTTATGTATGTTCTAGGACCCTGTGGGTCTCTTTGAGGAACTCCTGTGAGGATGGAAGTTTCTCCCATTGTCACAACCCCCAAAGGTTTTTACAGTCAGAGGTTTTAAGGCTTTCTTTTCCTGCACTGGAACCCTGAGTTGTGTGGTCTGTCTTGCTCCCCAGTTGTTCCTCCTAATTTATCTGCACACAGATGTGGGACCACCCGGTCCTGCAGCCACCACCTTGCTGGGAGTCCTCTCCACCCTGGCTGCCTGTCTCCACCTTTCCTACCAGTCCGAATGAATGTTTCTTCTTTAACTCCTTGGTTGTTAGACTTCCATACAGTTCAGTTTTTTTGGCAGTTCTGATTGGCTTTGTTTTTAAATTTGTTGTTTTTCTTTTGGTTTTGTGAGGAGGCAAAGTGTATCTACCTACACCTCCATCTTGGCTGGGCCTTAGATACTTCTTACTGTGCATTTCTGTTTTAATGATTTTCCCACTTTGGATTTTTGAATGGTTGCCTTTTTTACCAGGCTACCACTGCCTGTGGCTTGCCACTCCAAGTAATTTCCCCTTGGTTCCATCACCTTTTCAAACTTTTATGCCTTTTTAAAGGCAGATAAATGTTTTTATTTGATTCTAGCAGTTTTCTCAGCGCTTGTCATTATTTGATCTGACTCAGAGCTTGCTCCCTGAGAATAGCCTATTTCCAGCAGAGTTATCCAAATCAGTAGCAACTGTTCAATATTTCAACTACCTGAGATGGAGATACCCACTGCAGTTAACAAGAGGCTGTCTAAAAAAATTCAAATGAAACTCTGGGAAATGTGCTATCCATAGGGCTTTGAGAAGCTCTGATATGTTTTTGGGAAGTAGAAGGGGCCACATGCATATGCAAGTGTCCAGGAAAGGCCTTAGAAAGCTCTAAGCACTCACCACCAGCTGACCTTGAGCCTCTGTGCAAGCAGAAAGTGATAGTTAAGGCAGAGTTGTAAACTGCCTGTCGGATTACTGAAGGCATACACACACACACACATACACACACACACACAGTCCCTTGGCAAAGGCTAAGAGATTTATTGGTTGAAGCATTTAAGGAAATCTCTGTTTAATCATTAGCTGACTATAAAACAAACTTCACAGAGACTTCAGTGTTTGCGCCTGACCAAGGATACAGACTTTATGGAATTAGTTCAGTAAAGTCACTAAGTAAACAAACTGCAGCATCAACAACAACTACAGGAACAGTAAACCCAGAAATGCATGGAGGATATGATTTGCAGAGTTAGTACCTTATATAGCTTAAGTAAGATATCCAGTTTTCAGTGAAACACTGAAAGGCACACAGAGAAACAGGAAAGAATGTCCTGCACACAGGAAAAAAAGCGATCAACAGACACCATCCCTGAGGCAGCCCAGATATTGCCCTTCCTAAGTAAAAGCTTCACATTTGTTATTTCAAATATAAAGATGTTCAAAACACTAAAGGAAACCATCTCTAAAGAATTACAGCCTAAGAAGCAGAAAATATCAACCAAGAGACAAATTATTAAAAAGAACCAAATATAAATTCTGGAGTAGAAAAGTATAATATAAGTAAAAGGAAAAAAAATTCACTATGGGGTCTCAGTAGCAGATTTGGACCAACAGGAGACAGAATCAGCTAACTTGAAGATAAATCAATTAAGATTATTCAGTTTGAGGAACAAAACCAAAAGAGAATGAAGAAAGGTGAGCAGTTTCAGAAGTCAGTGGGTACCATCAAACATACCAACATACACATAACAGGAGTCACAGAAGGAGAAGAGAGCAAAAGGCAGAAAGAATATTTGAAGAAATAATGGCTGAAAACTTCCCAAATGTATCTTAGAACATTAATTTACACATTCAAAGAGCTCAACAAACTCTAAGTAGAATAAACTCAAGGACATCACTAATATACACCTCATAGTCAAACTTTCAAAAGAGAGACTTTTAAAAACAGCAAGGAAAAAAGCAATTCATCATATACAAGTAGACCTCAATTAATTTAGTAGCTGACTTATCAGAAACCATGGAGACCAGAAGGCAGTGGGATGACATCTTTATAGGGATGAAAGAAAAAGACTGTCAACCAAGAATTCTATAGCTGCCAAATTGTCCTTCAAAAATGAAGGTGTGCCCTGGCAGGGTGGCTCAATAGTTTGGAGCATTATCTGGTACACCGAAAGGTTGCAGGTTCAATTCCCAGTCAGGGCACATACCTGGGCTGTGGGTTCAATCCCTGGTTGGAGTGCGTATGGGAGGCAACTGATTGATGTTTCTTTTTCACATTGATGTTTTTTCTCTCTCTACCTCTCTCAAATCAGTAAACATCCTTCAGTGAGGATTAAAAAATAATAATAATTAAAAATGATGCAGTATATGATACTGTTTAACACAAAAGTAGACATTAATGGAGAAAAGAACAGAAAAGACATAATATGTATAAAAAGCAAATAGCAAAATGGCAGACCTAAATCCTACCTTTTCAGTAATTACATTAAATATGAATGGACTAAACACTCCAATGAAAGGGAAGTGATTGGCAGAGTACATTTTTAAAAACCGTGATTCAACTTTATCTGTCTATAAGAGACAAAAATTTCAATTCAAAGATACAAATCCGTTCAAGGTAAAAAGATGAATAAGTATATACCATGCAAACACTAACCCAAAGACAGCTGAAGTAGCTGTACTAATAGCAGATAAAATAGACTTTAAGACAAAAAATGTTACTAGGGTGAAAAAGAACAAGTTATAATGATAAAAAAGTCAGTGTATCTGGAAGACCAAATAGTTATAATCAGCTATGCGTATGATAAAAGAGCCCCCCAGACACATGAAAATGGATCTGTTTTGCGTTGAGAGAAGCCTGCGGGTGTCTCTTTTGCTCCGTGCTCTCGCTTCTGTCCCCTGGAGCCACACGCGGCGAGTCTGACGGCTCCGGGACTGCGAGTTTTCCACGTGTTTGAAGCCAGCTCTCCCGTCTTTCTTCACTCTCAGCTTTTATGTGACTTTTGCCCTATAAAATTTTTCATAGAATTCAATTATTCTCTTATAAAGAAAGCTACTTTGGTGTTAAGAGCAGAACCAACTTTCACAGAATTTCAGAGCTGGAAGGAAACTGAGATTACTTCTTTCTTCAAATCTCTAACTGTGTAGATGAGTACGCTGGCACCCACGCTGGTCAGATAATTGAGCGGATTCATGGCAGACCAGCGTCCAAAAATCTCAGTTTCCAATGCCTTTGCGTCGTGCTTACTCCAACATTTTCCTTCTATCGTGGTGTCCCCTGCTTTGGATACTAAGGGTAGTTGCTGGCTTTGAGTGACAGAGAAACTAAGTAACTCTTCTTTCTTCCTCCTTCTTTCAGTGGTTTCTGGCATTCTTCATCTCGAATGTGTCATAGAAGAAAAAACTAAAAGGAAAAAAGCTACACTGGGCATTAAAAGTCACGGACACTCATCTTGTTTGATGATTAATCAACTTCTGGGTAAGTTACTTTAAAAAAGCATAAAAATGACTGTGTATTGAGTGCCTGCTGATTGCCAGGCACTGCGCTAGGCACTTGACCTACAAGCCTCTCTATATAACATATCGAATGTGTCTTCCTATCAAACGTGCCCTTTCTTATCTATCAAATAAACTGGTTGTACTACATGTTGTCTGTTGTCCCATCCAGCTCTAGAGTTGGGTGACTGTGAGGAGTGATTTTTATTAGAATATTTTTGTAGTTCCCAAGGATTCGTGTTTCCCCCGCTCTTTCCTGTTTCCTTGCTGGCAGCGACGAGGTTGCTGTAGAATCACTCTAGACTTGTCGCTCTAGTGAGGCCATGTGTTGTGGCTTCCTACTTTACATCCTCCCAAAGGCCTTTCCATTTTCATACAATTTGGCTGACTCTTATTGTTTCCTTGCAGGGTTTCTGAGATTGTATTCTCTGCCCTCTTCTCTCTTTAGAGTCTCCCCATGGACCTCTGCTTCATTCTGATGGCTTCTTATTTCACCTTTGGGCTCAGACAAGTCAAATAACTTGGGAAAAATCCGTCGGCTTTTATGCAAGTGGCAGACTTGGCAGCTGTCTGAACCTACTGTTTTTGTTACTTGTGTTATAATGTGATTCCTGTGTCTGAAGGTTCACTTGATCTAATTTTCACATATTTGCTTAAGACCTATCACAAGTCCTGCCTTCTCATCACCTCAGCCTGGCCAAGTTCTCTTCTCTTTCAATTTACCCAGCAAGTATCCTCTGCAATATACATCCAGCTTGCCCTCGGGACTGATGCCTTGGCAGATTCTGTGGTTTAGTGATTATGAATATCAGGAGTTGAAGGGCCTAAGTATGAATCTGGCTGCAATACTTATCAGCTGTGCAACCTTGGGACCATTACTAACCTCTCTGGGTCTCAGTTTCCTCAAGTTCAAATTAGAGATGCTAGTAGCTCTTACCTCATAGGGTGGCTGTGAAGATACACATGTAAAGCTGATTAGCACAGTGCCCAACACATGAAAGAAGCATTTGATAAATTGACTCCATCACCAGATCTAGGGGTGAGCCCTGTCTGGCCCAACCTGGTCAATATAATTCCATTCATCCTGCCAGAGCTATTGAGTTAGAAATAGGTATGTGAACTTGACTAGTCCAGAGTTACTTTCAGGACCGTAGTCTGATGATGTGGTCTCAGACATGAAACCTGGAGTTGCTAGAGTCACCTTGTTTTTTTAGTAGCAGGAAGCCAGCCTGAGCACAAAGCCTGAGAACGTGTAGTAAGGCCGAGCTGAGAAATCAAAAGAGAACTAGAACCAGAGGGCTGACGAAGTATCTTCCTGAAGTCCCTCCAACTTCTGGAATGTTCCACGGCTTGAGTCAATGAAAAACTTTAGTGTTTAAGCTGCTTTTTTTCATTTGCAGCCAAAAAATATCATGCCTATCTTATTATTATTACCTTCCCATGTATATTCAACCTTTTGTCATTAAATCATAATGCCCTGCAGAACAAAAACTAACTTAATGGTCTCTATGCTGCCGTGCAACCTGATGTAGTTCGGCCACACAGCAGGGGTCTCATTCACCTGACCTTCAGGCCACTACACTCACTTCCCCGGCCATCATGCAATTCCAGCCTCTTGGAGCCAGAAAGAGAAGTTGGCCAGAGGGCCATGTGGGGCAGTCCTCTGCTGCTGCTTCTTACTGTGGTATAATAATAGGGAATAAAATGCTTCCTAGGTTAGCTAAGCCTTACCGAGCACTAAGCATTGTTCATTTTAGACACAAACCATCTTTTTTCCTCTAAGTTACCTGTGGCTAGTATCATTGTGCTGTGTGTTACAGGGCGAGAAACTGATGCTCAGTGAGGTTATTTCAGTTGCACAGGTCACACGGCTTCTACATATCGCTAATTAACCCCTGAACTCCAATGACTGTGCCCCTGTCCTAAAGGTCTCATTCCACTTCACAGAAAATAAAACTAGAATGTTAAACAGTGCGTTATAGGCGTGGCTCACACATAAAAGATGGTGTAGAACTTAATCCTTGGGCCCGTGCTAAAAAATAAGCTTTGGACTAACATAAAAAATTGGTAAATAAGTGTATGTTAACGTCAAAGAAATGTTTAAGGTATATACGAATTTTTAAATGATTTCTCACTTTCCCAACATTTTCAGATAATCCATCACCTTCCTAATCACATCAGAAAGATCTTCACATTTTTAAAAAATGAGTCGAACAACTTGATCAGGATCATGCCAAATACACTGTTCTGTAACTTGATTTGTCGTCAGTTAACAGTAATTTCCTGGAGTGTTTCTATGCCAGTAACTATAGGTCTATTTCACTCATTATAAGTTCAGAATGGTTTTCAGTAGTAAGGAGGTATTATAATTTAACCACTTCTTATATTTAATAAGCATTTGGATGCCCTGTCTCACCAATTTTTTGGTTTTATAAATATGGTCCATCAAGCATCATTGTATTTGCTTCTTTGTGAATTCTGGGGTCCGTAGGAGAAAGAGAATATTGAGGTCTTGATTCTGTCAGTTAAGTGGACTAAGATAAGAAATGAATGTCTTTAATACCCTCACAGTGTACAGGGAACAGACACACACACAGAGCTTTCACTTGAATATAAGAGAGTGGAGACAGGGTCGCCTCGATGTTACAGGAGTGCAGGGAGGTGGTGACGGGTTCAGCTGAGTGGATGACTGGACAGGCTGCCTGGAGGAGGCGCTACTTGAGTCCAAGGTGCCTGTGATGCTTTGCTCATCATTCCTTCATGGCCTGGCAACTTGCCTATTAGTTGGTTGGACTCTATTAGACCATTTGGGTGGATGAATAGTGGCAGAGATGGAACAGAAGGATGCTCTGGCAATGGAGACGAAGCTCAGGAGCAAAACTGGAAAGTGCACAGTATACTCAGAGGTCCAGGAACTGGCTGGTGTTGGCTGGAGTATCCAGAGCGTTGGTCACCTCAGGGGAACAGAAGGGAGGAGAGGGGCGGGGGGAGAGATGTCAGGGGCACGGGCTGAAAAAGTACCCAGGAGGATTCAGATTTGACTGGAAAAGAATTTTTCTTCAGGGTGTGATCAAGGTTGGGCGGCAGATTTAAGGTCAGAGCAGACAGCTCTCTGACTACGGTGATATGAGCCAGATAAATGGATCCACATTCTTTATAGGTGACCTAGTAGCCCCAGGCTTTACCTGTTACTATGGCAGTCTGTATGCTTCACTTTTGGGGGGCTGTTTCCGCTTTGAATTCAAGTGAAATAGCCATGTAGAAGAAACACTACAGTGTTTTGGGGGGTGGGGGAAACCCCAGCCTACATCCATCAAAATTCTTTCCATGCTCCATGAAACTCAACATGCAGTTTATCTTGTTGGTTCCATAAAACATTAGATGCAATGTTAATGACCTAACCCCCAAAAGATAACTCGACAGATATCAAACATTCAGCAGCATTCCAAATAACCTTTTGCTGGAGCCTGCCTTCTACGGGGCCATGTGGATGTCAGCCGCACACAACTTGAGTCACGCTGACATAGCTGGCATGCCTGGATTGCGATGGAATCTCTGGGGTACCAATCACAGGCCAGAGAAGCCATTGGCCTGAAGAAACAATGTGAGCGTGCTCATGTCTCTGCAGAAGGAGGGGTGTTAATGGTGATGGGAATGACAATTGCAGGCAGAGGAGGACGCTGCCCCCAGAGCAGCATGGACACAGGTTGGTGATGCGGGGCCACGGGGCAGAAGTATTCCAGGGGTTCAAGCCGTGGCCACACCCTTCTTTTCCTGACCCCCAACAGAAAAATTAATCAGATACCACATTTTCCCCTAAAACACCTTCCTGAACAGAACGCCCTGCTATCCTCGGGGGGTTGAGAAATCCAGAGTGGATAATAGTAGCTGAAATTTATTAAGCACCGAGACCTGCCAGGCACTGTGTCAGACATCTTACAAATAACCCATTTAATGTTCAAAGCTCCGTGGTAAGGTGATTTTTACAATTCCCATTTTACGAAGGAGGCAATTGAGGCTAAGAAGGAGCAAGAAATTTACCTGAATCCTGTAGCCAGCAACTGGCAGAATCGGGACTTGAACCGCTGGCTTTCAAACAAGCCAAAGCCTGGGCCCCTGACCACTGCCCTCAAAGTCATGTGGCTGATGGTGCGAAGTGTGCCACCCGCAGCAGCCACCCTCTCAGGTGGGGGAACTCTGTGAGTTGATCAAGGACAGAAAAATTCTAAAAGGGATTCTTTTTACTCTCCTGGTTTCCTGGGGGTCAGGTAGGCATACTTAAACACGCTGTTGACCTCAGTGAGTGCGCCGTGCCAGACCCCTGGCTAGGCACAGTGGCGGACAGCAAGGATGCCCGGAGGTGGGGCTCTCTGGAGGGGCTGCAGACCACCAGCAGGGTTGCAGCCGTCAGCACGGAGAGGCTGGGCACACGTCCGAGATCTCCAGTGAGTTTGCTCCTTACCATTCTAGCCAGGGTATGCGTTTATCTATCTACTTATTTATTTGTTTCAAGGGTTGTTGTTGTATTGTTGTTGTTTTGTTTTTGGAGGGTTTTTTTTTGTGTGTAAACCTTTTCTGACTTAATGTGTTGTGTCTTGTGGTAAATCGTTAACACTATGAACATGTAGCATCTCTTTGGTTCTCCAACAATTGAATGAAGGAGGTGGTATTATTATGTCCGTTTTAAGAAGATGCAGGAACTGGAGGTCAGAGAGGTCGATTGTGTCTGCTCGTCCAGCGCCCTGCCATCTTAGCCACAGAAGCAAAACAACATGGCATGAGCAGCGCCCCACTCTGCACCAGGCCCTGCTCCAGATCCTCCTTTACGGTGACCCATTCAGTCCTCACAGCCACACTGCGATGGGGACGACCGGCACCCCTGTTTAACAGATGGGGAAACTGAGGCACGGAACGGGGGTATGATTTGCTCAAGCTCTCCCGTCTGGTAAGTGGCACAGCTGGGGTTTCCTTTTGCTGCATATATGTTACGATAAAATAGGAAGACATTTCTCAGTTTTCATCTTGTTTTTCACTTGGAATCTTCCGGGCTGGCCTGGAGTGGGCGAGGCCAGTTCTCTGAGCTGAACTGGAAAGGGCTGCCAGTGACCACGTCCCTGCCACTCTGGAGAAGAAGGGGGGTGGGCAGGGTGATGAGACAGCAGCCACAAGCCTGGGGTCTCGCCAGGGGAGGCCTCAGAGCCCGCTCGTGGACTGGCCCCCATCTGCTGGGCAGCACACGGCGATGAGCCCAGCAGAACTGGAAGGGGAAAAAACCGGGGGAAGGGCCAGCACGAGCTCAGCCTTCAGATCTGAGGAGAGCCGTTCTGTGGAATAGGGGGTGTAGGTAGCAGCTGTCCCAAGAGCCAGGTAAGAAAAGTAGGTTTCTACTTGGGCAGCAACGGGGGGACCTCAAGGAGAAGGAAAGACACATTCCCAACAGTGTACAATGCTCAGCCCAGGGCAAGGTGGCCACAGACCTGTGCCTCTAGAGACAGAAGATGGGCCATCCTTAAGCTGACCTCTTCATTATCTCTGCCCCTAACCTTCTGAAACCCTATCCATCTTTGAAGCCTTGGCTCCAATGCCACCTCCTCCATGAAGCCCTTCCTGACCTGCTTCCCCTCCCCCAACTCCACACGCACCCACAGAACTCACAGTCCCATTCAGGAGACAGAAAGCCTAGGTTGTCTGAGGTTGCCGGCCCACATTCTTTCAGGGCAGGAGCCCCCAGTAGGCGGAGGCCCAGTCCAGTTGCTCTGTTGGTAGAAGCCTCAGGCACTCTGGAAGCCAGCCCAGTCAGTCCCAGGTTGCCTCCCCGCAGTCACCCTTTTCTGCTGTTCATTTGGTCTTGAGTGTTCGTTTGCTCTCTGGTGTGATGCCTCCTGGTGTTAACAGCTTCTTGCGTGAATATATTTCTCAGATGCTCAGATAAAACTTATTGAACTCTTAACATAGACCAGGCACTATTGTAACTGCTGTTCTGGGATTATCTCATATTATTCTCCCAACAGTCCTGAGTTAATGTTAATATTATCACCATATTACATAGAAGGCAAGAGGCCCAAGTCCTCAGCAGCGAAGGAGAAAGCTGGAACTTGAACATGATGTTGAAACCCCAGGCATCAAATTCTGGGATTTGTCTCTGACTTGTCCTTGACATAAAGTAAGTCAGGAACCATCTGCCTCCTCTGTATCTCCTAGAGCTCCTAGCAAGTGACTGTTTATAGTAGTTGTTCAATAAGTGCTGGCTTATTGCCTGTCCAAAGATATCTATGGTCTGCTTCCTCAGTGATCAGTGAGTTAGGGTGCTTTTGAGAGGGCAAAATAGTGTTGAATCCTTGCCAGATAAAATCATGTACTTTTTGGAAGAAGTGAAATTTGTGGGCAGTGTTTTTTGTTTTTTAAATGTATCCCAAGTCCTCAGGGTAGCTGTGATATAATAAGAAACACATATTTGGTTTTTGTTCCCAGTTTTTGACACAGAGCTCCTAAATCTCTTGGAATGTCCTAGGTGATAGAAGTGATAAGAGGGTCTTTTGTTCTAATGAGGCCACTCTTGGTGGGCCCCTAGGGAGCTTCAGGATAAGGGCTGGTCACCGAAAAAGGCCAGGCATGAGTGGAGGGTGTGAACTTCGAGGTTCCCACTTCCCCCCACCCCCACTCCAGCCCCTGGGAGAGGAGAGGGGCTGGGGACGGAGTTAATTAATCGCCAGTGGCCACCGAGTTAATCAGCCGTGCCTGGGAGAGGGGTGCATGCTAACTCCACAAGGGCAGACAGAGCTCTTGTGCTCAGGATCCTTCCAGATCTCACCCTGTGCACTTCATTTGTTTATTTGTATCCTTTCTAATATCTTTTAAAATTAACTGTTGCTGAGTTCTGTGAACCCCTCTCGAAAACCATCAAACCTGAGGCGGGTGTGTGGGAACCGCTGAATTCATAGTCGTGTCCGTCAGGACTACGGGCCACAACGTAGGCTTATGACTGTGTTCTAAGTGGGTGCGGCCTCGGGCCCAAGCCCTTAAGCTGTGGGTCTGTGCTAACTCCAGATAGTTAGTGTCAGAATTTGACTGAACTGTAGGACACCCAGTTGGTGTCCAGAGAACTGGAGAATTGGTTGGTGTGAAGAAACAGCCCACACAATTGGTGTCAGAAGTGTTGTGAGAAGATGGAGTTCATAGAAGCAAAGGGAAGCATAAGAAGTAGTTGGGAATGAAGGGTTCAGAGAGACAACCCTTTTAGGGAAACCTTGATTAATCGACGCAGCCAATAAAAAAGCACTCCATTGTCTGCTCTTCTGTCTTCCGTCCTCCAGATGCAGGAGAATATGAGATAAAACTGATTCTTACAAGAATTAATGTTGACAGTGTACCTTCCAGAAGATGCCGTGGCATCGGTATGGGATCGACTCTGCCTCTCAGCCCCTGTCTCCAACTCCAGGCTTGGGGACAGTAAGACTTGTTGCCAGGAGAAGCCTCCAGCCCAGATCACTGAGCAGGTTGCCTCTGGTTCTCTGTGCTCGCTAAGAGAGGAAAGGAGGCTCCTGTTTCTGAGAGATTTCTTTGTAACGGAACTGAAACATAAAGGTTTGGGGTTTTTTTTCAAGTTAACAGTCAGCTCATAAATATGGACTTAGGAAAAGCTTCTGCAAACTCTGTGTTTTGGTCCATTGACCTTTTACTGTGACAAGCAAACAGAAGCCACAAAAAAATTGGGGAAGAAGGTGCAGACTTCACCAAAAGATTAGTTACTCAAGCCAGATGCGCTCCCACAGCACTTCTTCAAACTGAGAGCATGTCTGGTGTGTTTTAAATGGTTTCATTCACTTCAAAGTGAGCTTTATGTGTTCCATTCAGAAAATACTTGAAGTACACTTGATGCTGAAATCCCTAAAAATCACGTGTTAAGATTGAAAGAGGCATGTGAGTGGCACCTGCTCGCTTTAGAAGCAACGAGACAGAAGCTGCAGAGGTGAAGGCCTCGGTCACATCCAAAGGCTTCGTCCGCGGCAAGCCGTCCAGTGTCCAGGGTCCAGCTGTCTCCCATCGCTGCGCTTCCCCCTCACGCCCCACCGGTCCCCCTGTCCCTCGCTAGGACCCTCTACCAGGTCCTGGCTGCCATCATGGATAATTAATCATCAATCTCCTTTTGGATGTTTTTGGTATTATTTTTCCTTTTGTTATGGAAAATTTTCAAATGTAAAGGTAGAGCATATAATCTAATAACTCCCATGTGCTCCTCACTCAGCTTCTACAATTATTAACATATGGCCATCTTCTTTTATCCACACCTATTCCCAGTCCCCCCCCACACAGATGATTTTAAAGCAAATCCAAACATAATGTAATTTCATCTACAAATACTCCATGTGTAACTATGCAAGAACCTTCATATATATATATATACAATATGATCATCACAACTAGCAAGACTTGACCATTCCTCGAGATCATTAAATTTCCCCAGTTGTGTCTGTCTGTCTGTCTCTCTTTTGCAATTGATTCGTTAGACTCGGGGTCCAGACAAAGCTGGAGAGCAGGTCTCTGGTGTCAGGTGGGATGATTAGCTGATCACTCAAAGTTCTCGCTTAATTAGAATGCTTGCTGAACACAGGGAAATAAATTGCACGATAAGAATTCTTTACAGTAATCATAGATCACATTCGTATATGCCTTTACATTTCCTATGCTTCTTTTTTCAAGATTTTTATTTATTTACTTATTTACTTAATTACTTAAAGGGAGGGAGGGAGGGAAGGAGGGAGGGAGGAAAACCTGATGGGCTGCCTGTCACTCGACCCCAACTGGGGACCTGGCCCTCAACCCAGGCATGTGCCCTGACCGGGAACTGAACCAGGAACCTTTTGGCCTGCGGAACTCTGCCCAAACTGCTGAGCCACACCAGTCAGGGCTCCTGTGTTCCTTTGACCCACCACAGTCCTGTCAGAGAGGACGCCCAGGTATCACCCGCCTCATACCGAGGAAGTCGAGGCCTGGAGGTGCTACAAGATCCAATTACGTTTCTTCTTACCACTGCAACAAAATGTCGTAAACCCCCATCTCATTACAATCATAGCTTTTACTTTGAGGTGGGCTCAGTAGGTCCCCCCTCTCCTAAACATTTCTATATGGTAACTCACAGAACCTTCCGAGAAACCCTGTGAAGTAGGTGCCTTTATTCTCATTTCACTGATAAGGAAACCCAGGTGTCGGGGGGGTTGAAGTATTTTCTCAAGGTCACCAGCAGCAGCATTTAACTCCAGGTCTTTCTGATTCCCGAGCTCAGGCTCATAACCTCTGGAACACAGCAGTGTATATTTGCGTGCAAGGCACTGGAAATTTTCAGGGTTGCACATTTACCTCCGTCGACTTACCTATTCTCCCCTTCTTGCATTTGGCTTTAGATGTGAAATGGGATTACATTTAAACTATTTCTACTCTTCAGACATTTCATAAACGTGGACATGGTCTTCCTCTATCCACACATGTCCTAAAGTTGGCGTGATTTTCCTTCATCTGGGCTTGTGAAGGTCTGTACAGCTCCCGACGAAATCATTAACAGCTGCCAGCACACCCTCCGCACCGGACCTGTCTGCCCCCACCTCACACAGCCAGCGGCTAGCGTCACACAGTGCCCGCCTGGGCCTGGCCCTGCTCCCTCTGTCTTGTGCCTTCGGAGCAATCAAAGCCCTTTTAGAAAACATTTCCTGGTCTTCTGTGGCCTGGGATGGGCAGAGTTTTCCACTAGGCTTTCCCGTCCCAGCCACACTGGCCCTTAAGAAGATATTACTCAGGGCTCCACACCTACTTCAAACATTTTTAGGGGCTCTGGCCGATCCTCCTGCGTGATTGCCAGGAACCCCACAGAGACGAGGAGTCCCGCTCTGGGGCTTGCCGTGGCCACAGTGTTTACCAAGAGCTCGGAGGCCCGCTGTCAGTGTGGCGGTGCTGTTTCTCACACTTCTCCGAACAGCATATTCTTGTTAGGCAGCTGTTGCTCCAGGGGCCCTCTTTCTGCCTCCCCTCCCCTCCCTACCCCCTCCCATGGCTCCTTTTCCCATGTTTGTATCCCTGGTGAAGTTCCCCCCTTCCTTGTTTTAGGGGCTTTCTCCCTAAGTCTCTCTGTGGCGGAACAGCTGTGCTCTGATATTAGATAGAATGTTTTCTGTGCTCACCACAAGCTTATGAACAAAAGGGTTTTAAGAACCCTGATAAATGAACAAGGTCTCTGGGAAGATGAAATGTTACCAACATTTCAAACAATTACAATCCTTGTGCATCTCGGAGGCTTTGCCCTTTCAGAGCTGAGCGGGGCGGGTATTTGGTCGTGGAGCCTTGGAGACTGGGATTTTTTTTTTTCTTCAGTCTCCCTATCGACCTGACATGGGAAAGTTGGTGAGAAGATGGCCCTTCACTGGCATCAAAGCCCCGAGCTCGCTTTCCCACCGGCTGTTTGTCCTGGGGCGAAGCCCCGTCGAAGAGTTGCAGCAGGGGAGGCCGAGCAGGGCTTTCTGGTTCCTCCTATCTTCCAGGTGGTGTTAAGGTTCTCTCCTCATCTGAGAGTGCTGGCGGCCACCCTTGATTCTGCGCTACCTGTCGGCAGGTGTGATGCTGAGCACCAGATAGTAACCTATTCCATCTGCAGAGTAATCCCGTGCAGTCTGTGTCACCACCCCGACTTCCACATGAGGAAACTGAGGCTTAAGGCAGTCAAGTGATTGGCCCAAAGTCCTATGAACAAGGGAGGTGGAGCCAGTATTTAAACCTAGATTTGGGGGAATCCAAAGTCTCTGTTTTCCTAGGCAAAAATTGCATCCCTTCGAGTCTGGCGAGGGATGGCTCTTCAGGGGCTCCTAGGCTGTTCCGCATCCTACGTGCAGGCAGGACCTACTGCTAGTCCCAGGGGCTCTCCTTTCTTCTCCTCACCCCCACCCCACCTTTCACCCGCACCCCCTGAGGTGTGCGCCATTGTCCTTAATGCCCTGTTTTAAAAGCACTCAGACCTCTGGCCTTAGTTCATTCCCTGCCCAGTCCACGGTCCCTACGCAGACATTTGCTCCCCAGCCCAAGCTTCTTCCTCGTCCTGCCTCACATGGGAACAGAAAGGTCAAGGCTTGAAGAAAAATGACAGATGGAGAGAAAAGCCTCTCCCAGCCTGTGGAGCTCCGTGAAATCCTTCATTATGGGATTTCCCTTGTCAGAGCTGCAAGGAGAAGCCTGAAGGCTTACGGCAAAAATCTCCAACACATAAAGGCACTGCACACACAGGCTTTGCTCATCACAGCGAAAACATCTGACAAGCAGCCTCAAAGTTGGGGGGAGGGTGCAAGGCGGGTGATGGGAGGAGGAGGGAGGAGAGAAGAGGGAAGAAGAGGGGGAAATGACCAGCAGTGTGATTTCATTTCCTGCCTGTTGGCACCATGCCCACTCTCCTTCACAAAGAACAGAAAAAGAGGTCTTTTAAAAATGCAGCAGGAGTGATCGAGGCTAGACTTAAGTCAGCACATCAAAATCACTAGAGCCTAGAGGCCCAGGAAGAGATCATCAAGACATCTCCTTGTCCGGAAATGCTTAAGACTAGGGTTCAGACTCAGCCCTGGCCCAGCACGGAGGCAGAAGCATGGACTCAGTGACTTTGGTCCTGTAGATTTAGAATGAGGGGTCACGGGTCACCCTTGGAGGCATTCTCTTCTCAAGCCAGGCTGGGGTCAAGTCAGTGGCCACACGAGAAACTGCCGAGAGGTCGGCGAGTGTGAGCAAGCTCCAGAAACGCCTGCCTCCAGCCGCACACGTGTTACACACCTTGTCCTCTTCTGCCCTCATACTTGCCAGTCTTTTCTAATTTCCTTCACCCTTTGAAGCTTCCCATTACCCCTCTAGAAATGCACGAAGAACTTTTCCTTCAGGAGTTTTCGTGTTGATAAAGAAAAAAGACTTTCCCAGGACACAGCTGATCACAAAGCACACGGTTCCAGCAAGTCTGGGAAGGGCTTCATTCCCTGGGGAGAAGGGAGGGCGGGTTCTGCTGCCCAGACAATTGTGGGGCTGCCCCACGTGATCCCTGAATGGGGTACCCGCAGGTTCTAGTGTGCAAAGGGAGGCTATGAAGACTGCACAGACAATTTTCTTAACTTTTATTTTTTATTCTTTTAAGAGAGCGAGAGAGGAAGTGGGAGGAAGAGAAACACATTGCGG
>PVKM010015466.1:0-27810 GCA_004027735.1 Carollia perspicillata
CAAAACATAGTTTTGACGTTTAATTAAACATTAAAATAAAGTTTAAACATTTTATGCTCTGGTCTATTATATGCAAAAGGTATTTTCCTTACTTTCACTCACACTTAGTATAGTCAGCCTTTTCAGTCTTTAGCAATGTATACTAATACTCAAAGAATATTCCATTGTATACATAAAACATGTATGTCCTTGATTGCTAATAGCATTCGGTTTTTAAATTCAAACTGTCGTCATTTACCTTTCTTCTCACTGAATTCTTTATGTCCTTTGCCAGTTTTTCTTTTGGAGTATTTATCTTTGAGAATAGTGTTGCTTGTACATTGAAGATATTGAAGTTGTACCTTCCTGGCTCATTGATGTGCATCTTGCCACATTCATGTTGGTGCTGACTCTATGAGGAATGAAGTATTTTCTACTCAGTTCTGTCAATGTTTGCCGTCACGTGCTCCTACTCTGTTCCTCCTACGCACTGTTTACTGAGTGCACAAAATGTGTCTAGACAGGCATTCGGTACAGGATGCTGAATCGGCTTGGACGAGATGCAGTGATTTCTTCCCCTGCGCCAAGTGTTTCAGACAGTTCATGTCCACTTTATCCTTTACTTTATATATCATATATTTTATAAATTCATATTTTGCTAATGTATTTTGACCTTTAATTCATTTCTCTGTATTTTGGTATAAAGCATAAGATAAACACTAGAGTTGTTTTTCTCCATGATGCTATCTACTTGTCTTTTACTGTATTTTATTATTTTTCTATCCATTTAAATGGCATTATTTAGTATATTCTTGGATTTATTGTTGGACTGTCTATTTTGCCAATCAATTGATCAGTCTATTCTTCCATTAGCATCAAATTAATTCCATTATATAGCAACATGCTAGCTTTTATATTTCATAGAGCAAAAAAAACCCTTGTGCTCTATTCCTTATTTATTTTAGAATTACTCCAGCTGCTCACATCACATTCTTACCATTCTAGGTTAGCTTTGGAATCATTTCAAGTTAGAGAAGTCCAGGGGACTCAAGTGGCTTTATGTTACATCGAGAGATCCGTTTGCGGTTAATTTATAAAATTTGGTCCTTTGGAGGATTATAGTCTCCATTTGCCTCCCCAGATCCAATCCCCCTCCTTCTCCATCCTGTTAGATTCCCTGAGAGTCTGACTGTTAAGAATGACTTCAGTTGGCAGGGCCCATTCCAAAAGGGCACAAGCCAGAGAAGGTGCTGGCAGGACACAGGCAGCAAGGAAAGAGTGAAGTTTTGTTATCTGTCTGCTCCTTCCTCTCACTCAGCCACCACGTATCAATGGCTACCTCCATCATCCCTCACTGTGCAGCCTTATCCTGCCGTTCAAGCCAACCTCAGGTGACTGCTGCCTCCTCTTGATCTGTCAGGCCTATGGGAAGGGAGGGCTCCGACCCTTGCTAACCCCAGGTGCTTCATCTTCCTGACTTGTTCCGCCGAAGGCTAGCGACCCTGGGTCCTTTCCGTTACCTTTTCGAATGCATTCTGATTCCTGTCAGGACCTGGAATGATGCATCATTCAAAACCAGATGTTTTTCCATGTTTATTTCATTGTTTTTATGTGTGTCTTAGTAGTTTCATAGTTTTTATTATAAGATTTCACATAATCTTTTGTCAAGTTTATTTTCATATTTTTTAAAATGGGAACTGCTGTGTGAACACTGGACCTTATATGTTTCCTCTGAGTCTTTCTATGTTATTTCCTGTTTTGAAAGGTGATCAGCTACATATTCAGGAATATTAAATTCAATTTCTTAAAACTGTGATGCTGTGGAGCATATATCCATTTTAGATGGTTAAATAGATATTCTGGTAATAATGCAAAACAGGAATATCTAACATTTTTGGTTTGTGCCTTATATACTATATTTTACATTACCTTAAGCCTATGCCTAATTGAACATGCTTCATTCTCTGAATGTTAGGATGGTTATAATAAAATATTAAAAAATATAGTTTTTTAAACTTTTTTACTGTTGTTCAAGTAATGTTGTCTCCATTTCCCCCACCACCACCACTCCCTCTCACCCCAGCCATCCCCCTTCCCACCCTTGATCTCACCTTTGGTTTTGTCCATGTGTCCTTCATAGATGTTAAGTAAATTTTATTGATTATGCTACTACAGTTATCTCATTTTTTTCCTCTCCATTAAAAAATGAGCACAAAGCATTAATGCAACCCACAGACCATGCTCATCACTGTAAGCTTCAGTCTTATTTGAATTGGTAAGATGTTTGTTAAAGCGTTCCAAATTAAATCGGAAACGATCTTTGGCACAACAGCCGTCGCACCCACCTTTGCTTGACTAGACATACCAATTCCATTTTCAAACCTAAGAGCTCCTTTGACCATCATCAAAGGTCCTCATTAGCCTGGCCTGGTACACAATAGAAACTAATTTTGTTTCTCCAACTCTGGCTGCCTCTGTGTCTCATTGCCTGGATTTCCTCCATCTTCTCCACATTTAGACAGTACAGTGCTCCACAGTGAGTCCCCACACTTCTTACTTCCCATGGGTCTCCTATGGCCTGTCTCACTGGCTCTCATCCTCACTCCTGACTCCAGCCTTGAATGTACCAGAGTTCCACGAGTGGGTTTCTACTCACTACATATGCAGAATTCCCTCAGCTTTACTTTCAGACTGGAGGCTTCTCCTAACCTCATTGTAGGGATCTGTTTATCTAATGCACATCTCAGCCTGGAAGTTTCTGTGGGTGAAACCCTCAACCATTGTGAGACATGAGCTATAGTCAGATATTTCTCCAGATCAATCCCCACTCAGGTGGGACAATACAGTGAAGCATTTTAAATTATTTTCAAAAGGTTCCGGTGGAATCAAGCTTTGACTACCTAAGCCAGTGACCAATTTGATAACGTATGATTTATTGGCTTTCCTTCCTTGCCCCTGTTAGTCTCCATGGTCTTTCATCCTGCTCCCAAGGACCAGCTCTTAAATAAACTATTTGCCCATCAACCCTAGTTTCAGGCTTTTTTTTTTTCAGGGGTGGTTCAGACTCAAACAGTGATTTCACCCAATTGAATGAAGTTTTATTTAAACAATGATGAATCTCAAACATATTTCTACTCAAAGCTTTCTCCCTGAATCCTAATTTGTGTACCCAGCATCTTATTGGCCCCAGGCTGTGACCATTTCTGGGTCGCTGCTGCTGTGGTTCATGCTTCCCACGATCTCAGCGGAGTGTCCCCCGCTCTCATGGATTCTCCCTAGGCAGTGTCCTTCGTGACAGGTGTGATTAATTTACCTTTGCTTTGTCTAATCATTACCAATGTGTGTGTGTCCAGCACATCTCTAGTTTTTATTTTCCACTAGCGTCCAGAGTCTCAGGACTTTGTCCCGCAGGGCACATACAGTCTTCACTCTGGGTTCTCCCTGTGTTATCCTGAGTGCTGCTAGAATGATCACTTCCCGCTCTGCATGTGGAGATGGGTGCCGGGTCCTACCAAATGTCTGGAAAGAAAGCATGTCAGGTGAGGGTGGGCGAAGAAGCTGAGTGATGGATGATTAACCCCCAGCTGAGGGGTCCCAAGAGTCGCTGGGGGGTTTCTTTGTTTGAGTGTCTTTAATTTTTTTCCATACAACCTGATGTTGAGGAAATATGAAAGCACAGTGTTCTCATTTGCACCCTGTCTTGTCTCTTTGTCTCTGCTGCTTGACACGTCATAAACGTGATAGACGCGTGTGTGGTGGTGCATGAGCTTTATGTAACTCACGTCTCACTCCTGCTTGAACAAGAGCTGCTGAAGAGAAGTGGCTTGGTTTTATCCACCTAGCCACCAGCACTCCAGTCTCCTATCTTGGTGGAAACTTGTTGAGTATGAGATGCTAATGAAAATATGCTCAAGTGAGCAGCACTCTCAAGAACTGCCTGCCTTAGTTACCACTTTATCAATATTGTTATGCTGAGGTCTGTCCAGAAAAAAATCAGCCATTATTAATCTAACAAGAAGTTTGTGTGATATTAATGTAAACCGGCAGTCAAGGAGAATAGACTGAAATGCATATGCATGAACAATAATGATTTCACTATACTCATCAGTGGAGGCAAGAGATGCGACTGAGCGACAATGTGCACTGTGTGGCCATCATATTCAAAATGACTGAGCAGGTAGGGCAACGAATCTGCATCAAATTTTGAGTTAAGCTTGAACATTCCTCCACAGAAACTATCTGGATGATTCAGAAGGCCAAAGCTATGGGGAACTGGTGATAGACAGCTTCATCATGACAACCTGCCTACTCATACATCAGGTCTCCTGCAGAGTGTTTTGGTGAAACGTCAAGCCACTCACTTGACTCAGCCACCCTACATCCCAGACTTGGTGCCCTGCAACTTCTGGCTTTTTCCAAAGCTAAAATCACCTTTTAAAGGAAAGAGATTTCAGACCATCGATGAGATTCAGGAAAATAAAACGGGGCAGCTCATGGTGATTGAGAGAACTATGAGATTCCAAGGTGCCTATGTTGAAGGGGACTGAAGTGTCATAGTCCTATGTATGATGTTTCTTATATCTTGTATCATCTTCAATAAATGTCTCTACTTTTGTTATTACATGGCTGTATACCTTCTGGACAGACCTCATAGAACTCATATGGCACTTATAATAGAACAGATAGAGTAAGGTGTTGTTTTATATTTTAGTATTATCTGAGAAATGTGCCAGTGGAAGAAGTGTATTCCCCCAAGATAAATGGTGGCTGATAGGTTGTAAAATAGTCATTGTGGATCTCTTCTACAAAAATATTATACAATAATTTCAAGCAAAATTTAACTGATATGGAACATAGCTATTTTACCTACAATATCACATAATAAGCATTCAATTTCTTCTTTCTTATGTATGTCAGTGAATATAAAACATTTTTCTATAATGCTATTAAAATGTCCTTATTGTGTAAGAATATCTATAACTATATGTATGTATGCATATGTTAAAATTCTACTATTAGAAGTTCTTTGTCTAATTTAGAAATTCAGCCACCTCCCTAAGACAAAAATGAAAATATCAAGGTTAGTTTTTATTTTGTAAACTTGAATGTAATGGTTCTGAGGTTCCCCAAACGTTAATGATGTATGCTTTTACACACATACAGACACTGACAGATATAATCTCATCTTCCCTGTGTTAGAAGGAGCAATGAGGGGAACTGGTGCTTTGTACTCAGTTTTCATCAATACTGTGAAGTGATACCAATGGAAAATGTAGGAAAAGTCATGTTGCCACGATAAAGTTTTTTTAAGTAAAAAATAAGATTTTACAAAACCAGATACCTGGTTTTACATAAAATCTTTCAGAAAATTTCAGAGGACAAGAGATTTGATTAAAAACTCTTAGAAATGTGGCTCAAGAAGTAAGGAAGGTTTAGGAGAAAATGGGTAACACAAGTGATTTTAATAAAATGAAAAAGGAAGAATTATAAATGTGTATGTTTGAATGGCTGTTCTAAGTGTATTTGTGCAAACAAGAGACATTTCTGAAAATGACCTAAAATGTGAGTACAAGCAAGGAATAAATAAAACTTGTGAAAATTTCTAAGGAAATAAAGTTACTTAAAAATATATATGTGCAATAAGAGTAAATGTATTTGGGGTGGATGATAGTAATAATACAATTAGATAGTTCCATTTAATTTAAATGTTCTTTAATTAAAATAATTATCCTCAAACTGGAAGACCAGGATTAAAAGAGAATGTAAATCCAAATTTCATTAAATGACTCCAGGTCTGCATTAAATTTGCCAGAGGAAACAAAAGAATTTGTTGACTGAATTATTTAACAAATGAGATATTCTGGTTGGTGGGCATTGTGACACAGAAAGGCAGGTTGCACTGGTATTTGTCACAGAATCTTGAGCTTTGGGACAATGTAAGAGCCTCTCAGGATCTGGACTAATTTCAATGTTCTAGTCAGGCTGATTTGCATAAATATAATGATTGTCTCAGCATAATTACTACCTAATTGATCTTAGGTAAAAGAGTGGCACCTTTGGGAAGCCGATATGATAGACTCTGACCTCACAGTCAAGAGCTTCTCACAGACACCCTATTCTCTGCAGAGGTAGATCTCTACCTGGGAATCACCCCAAGTTTTCCGGTGCAGGCCAGTGTTGTCGACTGTCCTGTAATGGGTAACAGTCGTGGCACCTGTCCCCGAGAATCTAGCAAACAACTGGCTTCATATCTGAAAGTGGTGTGTGGTTGCTGTTCCTATTCTCACACTTGATATTTTTTTAAAATCTCTTTGAAATAGTTTGTGTTGCAGAATAACAGAAAATGACACCTACCTCTCCATTTTTACTGCTGGTTACTTTCTTTTGAGTAAATACATCTTCCCAAGTAGAGTCCATTTCTATTCTGGTCAGGGAATTTTAATTCTGCCCAGAAAAAAGACAGAGATTAAATATATCCACTATTTCAACAATAGTATTTTTTAAAAAATGATGGCAACTTTGGTAAATAAGATTATGTGTGTTTCATTGTAATTCTCTGGCAGTACTCACTGCAGTATGGTCATCAACAAAAGTCTAGCTTTCATCTGTCACCACATGTTTGACCCCTTCTACTCATTTTTCCCTATACCAAACCCCTCTGGCCTCCTGGTGACTACCAATCTGTGGTCTATGTGAGTTTTAGTTTAGTTTTACTTATTAATTTTTTTCCTTTTTATATATTTCATACATGGGTAAACACGTATGGGTTTTTGTCCTTTTCTAGTATGACTTATTTTCCTTAGCATAATACCTTCAAGGTCCATTCATGTTGCACATGGCAATGTTTCATCTTTTTGGGGGCTGAATAGTATTCCACGGTATAGAAGTATACATTTTCTTTACTTGTTTATCTGTCGATGGACAGACACTTAGGTTATTTTTATATCTTTGCTATTGTAAATTACAGCAGAGTTTGAAATGTTCGTGATTCCTGATTCTCAGTTTATGAAGCACTTCGGATACTTCCTCTCCTTTGAGCCTCCTGTTGATGCATTTAGCTCTTCATATTCTTCCAATAAATCACCTTTTCCCTAAGCCAGAACCATATTTTCTTGCTTAAAACTAAGTAATATTGAAAGGTAGAAGTCTAAAATTGGTAATGAACTAGGTTTCATTAAACATTTAAGATTATACTGTCTGTGAATTTTACTGGGTTCATAATAATGTTATTAATACTTCAGCCATTTGTTGATAACTTTGCATAAATATGAAGGATACCTTTAGGCACTAATATCCTAGATGAATTTGGGCAGGAAAACAATCAAGACCATTTTTTTGGAGGTTTCAATCAAGAAAAGGATTGCATTTTGGGGTGCAGAGCAAATATTTTAGAATTTATTCAGGTTTTCGATCTCTCCTCATTACAGATGGTTAAATCAATCATATTTCCAGGTTATGGGATTTGGGACAAATAGCCGGCATAGAAATTAGATATCTAAGTCTGGGAAGCTAATCATAATTATCCCCTGTGGTAATTTAGATATGTAACACTTAATTTCCTTGCTTAATAATCTAATATCCTTTGCTCAGTGACAGCATTTGGTATGTTCTATGGAATTCTCCTGAGGGCATTATTGCATAAAATAAAATTAAAATGGAAATTCAGTATGTCCTCAACATTGCACAGCTCTTCAGGCCTGCCGTATCTGGGGGCCTCGCTGTGATGCAGACATTGTTGATACATTTCAGGGAATAGCCCTTGTGTTCATGGATGACCACTGAGAGGAGAGTGCTCAAGATGAGTACTCTCCCTGAGACTAATCTTTGGAAGAAATTGTCTTAAAAAAGAAAGACGCGGCTCCTTAAAATGTTTCTAAATGTCGGTACTCTAAATTACATTTGCACATACATATTTTTTCTGGTGGTTCATCTGTGGCTATGTGATGGAGGACTGAAGCGTTCTGGAATCAGCCTATGGCTGTAGTTGTGTAAGGTATTCTGGTTTCAGCTAAGTTTTACATAAGGGAGTGTATAGCTAGGCAGTTTTTTTTTTGTTATAAAAGGGCTCTGATAATTGATAAAATTGTTTATTTTTATTGTGAGCTGTTCCATGGGCAGTTTAATTCAATTCAATTTAAATTATATTTACTGAATATGACTATACGAGGTGTGTTCAGAAGGTATCCAGCCATGTAGTATGACAAATAAAGACATTTATTGAAGAAGATACAAGAAACTTTATACATAGGACAATGATGCCTCTGTTCCCTTTCAAGCAGGCACCTCGGGTCCTCACACAATTCTCCCATTGCCAGCAGTTGCCCTATGATATTTTCCCGAATCTTATCGATGGCCTGAAATGTCTTCCTTTTCAAAGGTGATGTTAGTTTTGGAAAAAGCCAGAAGTCGCAGGGTCTGGGCTGTAGGGGGACTGAGTCACGTGAGTGGCTTGATGTTTCACCAAAACCCTCTGCATGAGATGTGAGGCGTGAGCAGCGCATGTTATTGTGATGAAGCTGCCAATCACCAGTTGCCCATAGCTTTGGCTTTCCGAATCATCCAAATAGTGTCTTCAGAGGAATGCTCGAATTTAACACAAAATTTGATGCAGATTCATTGCTGTACTTGCTCATTTTCAGTGGAACGGCCACACAATGCACACGTTCACTCAGTGGCGTCTCCTGCCTCCACTGACTAGTACAGTGAAGCCATCATTGTTCACGCATGCACATTCTAGTCCACTCTCCTTGGCTGCCGGGTTACATGAATGTTGTCTATTATTCTTGTTATATTAATCATTCTTGTTATATTAGCAATGTTTCAACTTTTTCCAGACAGACCTCATATTTCTAACAATAGTCTAGCCATTCCAAATATGTGTGTATGAGTTGAAGGAAAGTGGGGTTAAAGAAAACAAAAATTTATAACTCGTGTATTCACTCTGAAGGCTATTTAAATCAAATTTTTCTGTCTTAGATTTCATAAGGTTTTGTATTAAATTTCTCAAATGTAATTAAAAAAAACTTCATGTAAAAGCAATGTTTGCTAATGCTATAGTTTAACCCAGGAATACTTACTCACAATAAAATTTGACAGCCATAATATTTTATGTCTGCCTTTCTATTTACTAGCCTCTGGACTAACCTTCTGTCTGTATAAATGTATGGTTTTCAAGTGTTTTAAAAGAATATGGCCTGATGTATATTCTTAGAATGGGCAATTGACCTCCTTTTCTATTAATATCATCAAATAATCTCTGCTAGTTTGGTTAGACATTGAATTCTAAGTTTAAAACTATTTAATCTCAGATTTTTGGAGATATTATTTTGTTGTCTTCTACTTTTCATTGTGGTTAATGAACTTTTTGATGACTTTAATTTTCACTCTTTTATAAATTAATTTTCTCTGGGATTTTGGATTTTTCTACTTTTTCCCAGAATTCTGAAATTTTATCATATTGTGGGACTTTTCTTTTTGTTGTATTGAAGTCATTCTCATCCAGAGGGTTCAGTCTAAAGATCTATGTCCTCTTTGAGCGGCAGGAAATATTTGTATTTGTATTTGATTACAATATCTTCTTAAGTCTAAAAGTTGGTCTAAGAAGAACCATTTCTTAGAGTTTTCTATATAAAAACATCATACTTATCTGGTTTTCCTTGTTTTAATTTTAATTGCTTTTATTTTTATTTCTTTATTCATTGTTTTTCAGTTATAGCTGTCTTCATTTTCCCCCATTACTCTTTCCCTCCCTCCCCTCCCCCATCTCCCACATTCAATCCCCCATTGTTTTTTTAAAGTCGTGGTAAATTTATGTACAATTTTCTAAGTTCCCACATTCTGTACAATGCTTGAAAGCTTCTTTCTTAAGGTATTAACCTCAGGACAAATTTTTCTATAGCCTGCTGAGAACTCTGCTGAACCAGCTGTTATGAATCAATTCTTCAGTTAATAATCTTAAATCAGTACAAGGCTGACTCTTCATCTTTTGATTCTTTTACTCTCAGTTGGGACTATTCCTTGAATTGCCTATAATTCTACAGTAGTTGTGTCTATGATTTTCTTTACTATTTTTCCTCTATCAATTCATTACCATTTTTTTATTTTCAAGGATTTCTCAAAATTTTAGGTTTTCTACTGACAACGTTTTTTTATATTTTGAGTTGTCATATATGTATTTCTTCTCTTAAATATTTTTATGGTTTTGAGGATAATTTCTGCTGACTTTTTGTATGAGGAGACCTAATGGGTGTGCTGTATTTGTTTTTTTGAACCAAGGTCAGTGTAATCATGTATCACCCCACAAACTAGCTGTTACTAGCCCAATTTTGCAGGAAACTAGTGATAAAGTCAGACCTAGAACTTTTGCACATTGCATTATCAATTTTATTTTTAATTTAGAAATTATTTTGGTAGACATTACATCATGAAGCTTTTTTCCTTGTACAAAGTAGAGCACTTTAGCTAATTATATGAAAAGGGAATCATTGGAAGGATATGGGGAAGTCCAAAGATTTCGTGGGAAAAAGGAAAGATGGCAAAAGTATAGTGGTCTATGTGTAGACTCTAATTGACAACCTTTTTAAGGACATTTTACCTGGGAAGAGCAGACATGTGTTCTCAGGTTCTGTATTGTTTTGCTAACCATGCAAAGTCCAGGGACACAGTTTCTGAGTGACTTAGCTTGGTTTAAGGGTGGTATCTCCTCATTTGCAGGTGAGGGTGGGACATTTCCGCCAAGACTGGTTCAAACTGGAACCAAAGCTGAACATTGAAGCAAAACGAGGATGCCGTTACCATAAGAAGAGAGAATGGTTGCTGGGCAGGGAAAAATAGCAGATGCTTGCCATACACTAAGCTCCTCGTGGTCCTGGGCTTACTGAATTACTTAGCATGCATTCTCAGAACTAGACCTGCGCTTGTCGGTTACTGTGCAAGTCCACCGTCATGGAATGAGGCAGGACTTGGAGAGCCATGCACAGTCATTGCTGCTCTCTGCCTTTTTCCTACTTCCTCATTACTGTATTCCTTTATATAACAGGCCAAAAATTGCTTTCTTGAATTATTAAATGATATTGACTAAGACATTAGCTCTGTTTTCCCATTTACCCTTAAAAAAGTGACATAATGAATTATGTAGTAAAAATAGCTCATAAAGCAAAATTATAGGACTCAAGATTATTTGTGGAAAGGTCAATCTAAGTTAGAGACGTCTGTCTTATGGACTATTTCATTCTGAATATCTATTGTAATTAGGACTACTGGTAAAAAAAACAAAACAAAACAATTCAAGCCAAATAGAATCTTTTTTAAAAGATTTTATTTATTTATCTTTAGAAGGGAAGGGAAGGAGGGAGAGAGAGAAATATCAATGTATGGTTGCCTCTCATGCATCCCCTGCTGGGAACTAGCCTGCAACCCAGGCATGTGCCCTGACTGGGAATTGAACCACGATTCTTTGGTTCGCAGGCCTGCGCTCAACCCACTGAGCTATGCCAGCCAGGGCCAAATAGAATCTTTTAAGGTCAGTTTCAATTGGAGATCCTCTTGTAATCACAATATTCTAAAATGAGACATTAAAATTCCCCAAGCCATTTAGTCACTTGATTCTTTTAAGGAAGTCAAGTACTTTATAATGTCTCTTTTAATTTGGGTTTAAAATGTTTTTCTCAGAGTTCAGCATAAAGCTAGGCCTACATCAGGCTAGATAATCGTGAATTTTAGTTGACAAGTGCTAACGACATGAAGTTTTACTGTACTTGAACAGGAATGGTTCACAACATCAATCAATAAATAAAATTATGGAACAAATAATGAACACCTACTATATGCTAAGCCCTCTTTTATATGCTAGGGATGCAGAGTTAATATGATGACATAATTTATCTTTATGGAGCTTAGAATCTAGGGGGAACATATTTCTCTAAATTATCAATTTTCTTGCATTTAGAGTTTCATTATGTTAGTAAACAAAGCCTCTTTATATTATAGAAACTCATCTATTACATAGAAAGAAAGTCTATATACTAGCAGCAAAACAAAATAGTGAAACGTGCACCAATGTTATCCAGTAGGACTTTCTTCATTGATGGAATGTTCTTTGTGTGTGCTGTCCAATAATGTAGCCACTAGTCAACTGGGACCTCCTTTAATGTAGGAAATGTTGCTGGTACAGGAAAGCAGAATTTTTTATTTTATTCCATTTAAATTTGTTTAAATTTAAATTTAAATAGCCACATGTGATTAATGGCTGCCACACTGACAGAACAGCTTTGTATATTTCATCCTTGGCGATGCATTCACAAAATCAGTCAGGTTTGCTGGTCTCAACTTTGTCACAAATTCTAAAGCTAGGAAGCTAATTTTCAGAGAGACCCATACTGATGAGAGACGTCAGGTTAGCACTTGCCCTTGAACTCTCCAATTCAAGTTGCTTACTGTGGGAGAGCCAGTGCTGTGTTGATGAGAAAAGATATTTTCAAGAATTAACTCATCTTCCAGGTCTTAGGAACTTCACAGTGAAAACAATGTTTCGTGCTCTAGCTTTGCACCATGAGAAGTTGAACTTCAATGGGCCAATATTTACACTTCACTCAGACTGAAATATGTATGATATTCTTTAACTTTTAAATTGCTTCTTTAGTCCTGACTAGTGTAGCTCAGTGAATTGAGTGCAGGCTGTGAACCAAAGGATCGCTGGTTTAAATTGCTTCTTTATACAAACAGTATGTTAAGGTATGTCTCATGGTTAGAATGACAATGTTATACCTAAAATCTTCCTCATCTATAACAGTACAAGTCATATACACACTCCTTATAGTATGTTTGTTGATTACTATTTCTTTGAAAAAAATCTTGAACGGGTTTGAAAGAAACCACCAGTACAATCCATTTGAAATAGAATGATATCTTAAAATGCACTTGAACTTAATCTGTATTTACTAGAAACTTATGTCATGCTTGATTGAATCTAGAAAAATAATGCTTTACTTTTGGAATTCCTCTGCTTCCCATAGCTATGACCTGGGTTTAAGAAAATTAATGTGGGAATCGCAAGAACTAATTTTTGTTAACCAACAATAATGACTTTATTTTCTAATTATTTAGGTAGAAGCAAAGGTAATCTAAGAATTCTCTGTCAGTCAAATATATTCAGCATTCTGCCACTCTGAATCCCTTTCTTATATTATGGATATCTGTATCTTCTCTTAGATTAATTCAATTTGTTCCTTAATGGACAGCTCCTATCTGTTTACATATAACTCTTTTTTATGGGTGTCTTTGAGATTTTTTAGACTAATAACACACTTTTACATGCTATGAAAGCCTCTACTTTAAAAACCTGTTTTACTTAAATTAATTTGTTTTTATGTCTACCTGGTGTTTAAATTTTAAGACGCATACGTAAGAAAACACACATACACACACACCTTCTGGTGTGATATTCAACACTGAAGAATAAGACTTGTCTGTCTAAGAACATTCAAATGTTGCGTGATTGTTAACCACTTATTACCAACAATCCTGCTCTTAGTAATTGAAGGACTAAGTTTAATTCTGTCACTTAAAATTTAGTAGTGTCACATATCTTGATTTTCACAAACAGAAATGCATGCGTCAGAATGTACAGATGTTACCTGAACTCTATATTACTTTCTACTTGTTATTTCTCCTTCTTGGTAAATAGACATAAAAACGAGAGATTGAAAAATGATCTATTCACAGTTTTTCTACACCATTTCCTTTTCTCTATCTGTCCCTCCGCACCTGTCTCTCTCGCTCACTCACATTGCACATGCATGCTTAGTTAAGGCTTTATAGTTCCAGACTTTAGTGAAACAAAAGAAAAGAATTCATGCTCCCTATTACGAGAATTTAGCATCAAATATAATGAGCATGATAAAACAAAGAAAATAGTGGACATAATTTGAGATGTTTAGAATTGTTCAGAGATTAAATCTATGTAATGCGTGATACAAATAATTTTGATCTTTTAATTTTTAATTTCTTTTTAGTAAAAATATTCTAGAAAAAATATTTTTATAAGCTCTACTTCTATTACATGTTTTCAATGTTATTAATCACTCAGTAAGACATAAAAATGACCAAAGCTTCCTGAAATTGTGGGCTCTAGAGCTGACAAAGCTCTGTGTCATTGCATTAGAAATAAAAACACTAAGATGTAGGGAGATTAGGAAAATTGTTTGAAATTCTATACCAAGTACAAGGTGCATTTCCAGGAAGTGAGACAATAGTCTCACTTTGTGTCTCTTCATTAGAGGTATAGATTGTAAAGTGTAAAATCCTCCACGCTACTTCATCTCTGATTTGTAGGGCATTTTAATAATTTGGGGGGATTGATAAGCTAAATGTATTTTTTAAATATAGTAGTTGAAGATGTTTAAAATTATTTCCTAAGTCTGTTGCACAAATAGGTTAATTTTAGGTTGCTTATTGCCCCCCACTACAATATTAATCTAAACCCACACAAATATTAATTAGCAAGCAATGATTGTGACTAGAACAAAAAATGGTTTAATTTTGTAAATGTTTTGGATTTTTAAGGCTCAAGGGTTTCAGTTGAGATATTAAGGGAGTAGAAAAAAATGAAGTAGGCTGCCTATAACTTTACACTCCTAAGAGTCACACATTGTCAGCTGCAATTATGCAGAAGAATTGAAACTACTGGCAAACCGATCAATTATCCAGTATGAAAAGACAGATTGAAACAAGATGCAAAAATAATTTCATTTTGTAGTCAAATACTAAGGAGTGCTTAGGAAACGTAGATTGCCCACTTGTAAATAGATCAGGAAAATGAAATTTAAAATACTGTTATTATACAATTCCTCATTTTCTCTTTAAAAGGTAATCATGTAGATTATTTATAGGACAACACTTACCGAATCAAGACCAGCAGGAAACAGATGCAACTGGGTGGACTGATTACTGGCAGACTTTAGGTTTAGTTGCTTCAATTGTCAGTTTTACCCCAGTAATAATAGTGATTTGATTGAAGATTGAGACATTTGGCACTGTCACCAACTACGAATCTTCTGCTGTGTGACAATCAAATGCAGCATAGTTGTAATGTCTTACAGGGTGATGCTCAGGCAGTTGACAACATGAAATATTCAGAGGAGCATTTGACGTCCACTTGTGAAAGGCCCCACCTCACCAATAAGTAAGCAAATGTCTGGGGAAAGACAATGCGATTTGGGCTGAGGATGAACTAGAGTGTCTGAAATTCCTTACGAACTATAAATTGTCTCCTTTCCTACTTGGACGTAGTAGCAAGGGATTTGTGTTCTAGTTTCATGTTTTGACCCTTGTCATTTCTAGTGACCAATACAGCACATGCGATGGCAGCCCCAAGGGGAAGGAAGGTCATGTCCTTCTGAGCAGCACCTTGTTTATGTTAAATCTGGATTCTTTCACTTTCTAACCATGTGGCTATGCCAATGAACTTTCCAAGGGCTAGTTTCCTCATCTACCAGTTGCAATGATAACACGTATGTAGGGATTGTTATGACGCATACATATGAAAATACATGTAAAGATTTGGCACAGTCCACAGAGCTCTAAAGCAGGGAAACCCTTAGCTGAGTGTGTGACAGGAAGGGCACTATTTCTCTTCACTCTCCTGTATTTCCCAAGTCCCAAGTGGAAGCCGATGTCAGACTTTAATGTTTATTAGATATACTGTGTAACACGTGATTATATTTTAATTAAATATTAAGTGGATTGAAAAGTGCGTCAATCTTTTTAATTAATTATCACATTGTTCCTATAAAACTCTGAGTTTAAAAAATCCCTTTAAGTATGGTTGAACATTGATATTGGAACTTATTCAAACCATGCTACCATTTCAATAAAACAAAATTGTGCTGCTCAGACTATATAGGTCAGGTAGGCAGCAGCCCTTTTACAAAGGCACCTGAATGAGGCTTATTGCTTTTGGGGGTTGCTACCTGTTTGCAAAATGTCACACTTTCTTTGAAGGCCATCCTGATTTGACCAACATGCTCACCACTGCCCCCTTATGGAAGGTAGCAATGCGATGCACACAGTAATTATGGAGTCAGAGAGACTCATCCTGCTCCTCCCTGCTTGTGCGAGCTGGGCAAGTCACTTACTGTCCCCAGGTATGGTTTCCTCAGATATAACGGGGTCATTCCGAGAATTAAATAGGTTTAGGTTAACGAAGCTCCTAATACAATGTTTGATGCATAGTAAGCAGTCATTACATGATACCCCTTTCAAATAACTTTATTGAAATAGAAATGACATACCGTACAGTTCACCTATTTGAACCATATATTTTAGTTGTCTTTAGTGTCTTCACTGAGTAGTGCGACTATCACCATGATTAACTTTAGATCATTTTCATCGCTCCAGAAAGAAACTTCCACGCCCCTCGGTCCCCACTTTCCCAGTTAGAAACCCACTGTCCCCCACTCCCCAAGCTCTAAGCAACCACTAGCTAATTTTCTGTCCCTATGGAGCCACCTATTCCAAACATTTCATAGCAGTGGAATCATACACTGTGTGTTCTTCCTTGAGTGACTTCTTTTACTTAGTACAATGTTTTCAAGGTTCATCCATGCTGTGCCATGTATCAGTAGCACTTCGTTTCTTTTTACTGCCAAATAATATTCTATTGTGTGGGTATATTCCAGTTTTTCATCCATTTATCAGTTTACTGGACATTCGAATTGTTTCCACTCAATAGCTGTAAGCATAATCCTGCTAGGAATATCCATATGTAACTTTTTATGTGGATGTATATTTTCACTTCTCTTGCGTATCTAGAGTAGACTTTCTAGGTCATATAGTAAACCTCTACTTAACACTCTGTGGAACTCCCAGACTGCCATCTAAAGTGGCTGTACCATTGGCATCCATTTTTGGTATCTTGATCACAATCAATCTGCAGGTGAAAATAAACTGGGATTGCCCCAGATCTGAGCTGGAAAGATGTATCCATAGACACCACCTGGGAGACCTCGGGATTCCTAATGTCTCTCTCTCTCTCTCTCTCAATTAGGAGACTTGGAGGACTGAAATTGTTTCTGAGTTCCTTTGTTCTTTTAGCTCTACCTCCTAGGAAAAGCAGCACATTCATCCCTTAATGAGCCAGTTGTATAGCCAGCAGAAAATGACTGCCTCTGAATAAAATTATTTAGATCTTGTTGTTGTTGTTATTATTATGAACTTGTGACATCAGGGAGGTGTCATAAAGCTAAATCATATAATTACTTTTTATTAACATGAGTACCAATAAAGTGCCAAATAATATTTTAGAAATGGCTATTTGGATGCTATAGGACCAAGTGAAAGAGAAACAAATTCTAAAAGTTTTTAGCCAAACCAGCAGGATGAGTCCATAGGGATCTGAATGCAGAACGTTTCCACTAACACACAATGCAGTGGGGACGTGGAATAGCCCGCTTGCTCTTAAATAACCTAAATCACACGTTCATGACACAGCAGCTCTACCCTCGATGTGGTGGCTATTGAGTCAAATGCAGCTCCCGCCCCTGCTTCCTCCGTTCCCTCCGAAGGCTGGCACTCAGACGGGGGCATTCTCGGTCAGACCAGACATTTCCCCAGCAGGGACGAGGTTTGTTAATTCAATTACAGTTGCTTAGATTTAAATATGTGTAGTTAGAGGCATTATTACAGAGTATAATCAGTGCTTTCAAAATAGGTACTTCAATTTAGCGGTAGAGAGATCAACCAACTTTATTTTTCAGAGTGCTATGTTATTTACTTTGAACTCAAGAATAAGCAGTTTAATCTTGTTCACTCCCTGGTTTTTAACTCTCATAAAATAACCTATTGAATAAAACTGGTGTGGAAATGAGATTAAGCTCAAGTCAGAAATCAGGCAGGGTAATCGGCTGAAGATATCCCACACTCCCTCTCCTCGCTCGAGCAGCCTGTCTGCAGTGAGTTAAATGCTCACTGTAATTTAAGGGTCATTGGATGCCATCACCGCAGCGTTTCTTTATAAAGACAAATGAACGCTCACAACTTGAATGCCTTCTACACAGAACTGTTCATAGAGCCTGAAGCAGAAGCAAGCACGCCATCTGTTTCTATTTTTGGAATAAATAGGCAGAGCACCGTACAGTACAAATAACAGGAGCTATGAACACACACCCCCCTGCGAGCTGCAGCGAAGCCTGCTGGTCCTCTCGGTGCATCATCTGTCAAAGTCGGTGGGTTCCACTGCAATGGGTATTGGTAGTAAATAAGGAAAGCAGCTTACAGACCGAGCAATCCATTAATGTCATGGAACAAAGGAAACCGTATGCTCTGCACAAGGTATTTTTAAAAGGCCGTCAAGGCCATGAGCAATTTGGAAATGCGTTACACTTTTCAGGGATTCGCCGTGGCATGTACTGTGGCTGGGACCATAGCTTCACATCATTTGCAGGCACAGGAGAAACTTTAGCGCCTCCACCTACAGAGTCTCAACATTTCCAATATTCTAACGCATGCCTCAAGGAAGATCGATAAGATAGGAATGTAGGAACTGACCCCTTATGAGATCAATGCTGTAATTAAAACTCAGTGAGGTGCAGTAATATCTGAGATATAATTACTGGTGTACAAAAACAGCGCAGTACTCAGCACTTTAACAATGTCGGTTTAAAAGGGGAAGGTCAAAATTGTCCTACTCTGTTGAGTACCAGGGAAACGAAGAGCATAAAAAGCTCCAGAAACGATGATTCTGATTTTGGGAATTAGAAGGATCCAGAACTGGCCTTTTGTCCCTTTAAATTGTTGAAACATGAAAGAATAACTCAAAAATATCAAAACATGGCTAGCAGCAGTTCCAGCAAACATATCAATCTTACATAGGCAGAGGCTATTAGAATTTAGCCTGCAAATTGGCTCAGTTTTGTGGGTATAATTCTTTGTCATATTGCAGTTATACAGCTACAAGATATCTGAATCTTAGTAGTAGAGAAACCGGAGAAAGCTCACTGTGTCTTTCATGTGGTAAATTTGCTGAGTGTCGGGCCAGGTCACACAACGAGCCACTCCAAGGGACTCCAGCGGTGATGCCGTCAGTGGTCTGGCTGTTGACTATTTCTTGGGAATAACTTGGCAACTGAAAAACCTGCAGGTGGGCACCTTTGTCCTGGAGGACCTCTGACACAGAAGCTGTGTCCTCAATTATAGTGTCTCAAACCATCTCTTAAATGCATTCTTGTCTAGGAAGTACTCGGAACAGTGAGTGATAGCATGGGCTATACATGTATTTGCTAAACAAGAATTAGAGGCTTTCAGTTTCACAATTTCCAGCAACACTAAATCTTGTGGGATAATGACAAGGTGAATGACGAGACAGCATACGGAATCCAGTTCACCGTTTATCAGACCCTTGTGTAAATTCTGAGACATGGCCACTTGATAACTCAACACGAATTACTACAACTTAGAACATGAGATGACATATTACACTTGAGGGGGCCAGCTGACCAATTTCCTTTAACCATTTGCTTCAAGACACCCTTAGAATTCTGCACTGATCTTTAAATGGAACCATTTAATTCAGGGTGACAATGTATGATAGTGACTGCTTGGATCGATGTCCTGTTCGCAAGTCCCTTACCTTATCTGAGACAAACACAGAGCCATTGCTGGAAGCAACAGTCTCTGTCTGGAAACTCATGCTTCCTAAAGCAGGTGCGAAACTATGTCTCTGGTGGCGTGGGTTTAAAATGGAAGCTTGAGCACTACAAAGCAGATTGGATTGAAATCTCTCTCAATTAAGAAGTTCTTCCTCTAAAATGCCCTTACAGAATAAAGCAGAATTTATAACAGAGCGTTTTTGTTTGTATCTCCTGGTATCTCATGGAATACTGTCCTAAATAACACGGCAAGAATACTCCAGAACTCACTGATTTAGAATTCTGGATCTGACTATAGTTGAAGTCCTTCACTCAGTACAGGTTGACTTCAACAGAAATATCACCTATCATTACATTTTGTATACATGGTATAGCCTACTCAGTTAGTTCCAATATGAATTTAAATGGTTTAAGTACAAACCTAAGAGGTTTAGCATAGGAATTTCAGGAGCCAGGCTGATTGACATAACAATATTCAGTAGATCCCAAATAGCCATTTGTGAAGCAGGGTTTGCTGAAGTCCTACAGTGGAAGTCAGCCTGTGGTGTTTAACCAATAGCCAGCTCTTCAGTGTACATTAACCTTACTCATGGCTTCCCCAATTTTCCCCTGCAGAAGCGCATCTCAGTACAAGTAAAAAAGATGATTACAAAAAAAGGGAGTAATTGGAATTTCTACAAGCTCCTTATTTTTTAAAATATTAAAAACCACTTCAGATAAATGAAAAGAAAAATTCCCTACACGAAGCAATCTTGGAGACAATATGTCAGGAGAAACCTGACATTGAACTACACAGTGCCTTTTGACGTCAGATAAACACATCCCAAACCCTTCTCCTGCTTTACCAACTTAGATTAGAATTTGAATATTATTTCACCAATGTCATCATCAGCAAACATGGAACTAGATGTGAATTCGAGTCAGGCGAGGCAAAACAAGCATAGTTTTGTTAGTCCCCCTTGTCTATAGAACACTGTTACTTCTAAGTATGAGGACGAGGGTGGTTGAGCAGCACATCTACCACGTCGTTGATTTCAGCAGGTCTCAAGACAATGTGCCCAGTGGGTGGCTGTTTCACCTTCCCTCACAGCGTCATGTGAAGCTCTCCAGAAGTTGTGTATTTTGTATCAGAGCACAGTCCTTTCTGAGAGAAAAGCTGTTACACTTCCTTTCGGAGATCTTTCTTTGCCATTACTGCCTGGGTGAGTTTACCATATGCTGGTGCTATTGTTACAGGGATCAACAACTGTGACACTTAGTTCATCGACGTAGTATGCTGCAATGATGGTTCCGGCCCTTTCCAGAGGTTAGCTGGCTGTTGTGAGGCCATAAATAACTGGCCCTTTTTCACCACTTGGGACTAGTCAGAAGGACTATCCCAGCATGAGAACTAACCCGAGGTGGGCAGACGCTTCAATTGCAACTACATTGCAGGTCAGCTTCTCCTTTGCCCAGTTTCTTACATTTTCTCATAGGTGTAACCGCAAGAATTTGTCTCCTTTAATTTCTCATCTATTGTAAACTAAATGCTTGACTCCCTCTCTCTCTATTTAATACGTTGAAGCTCTAACCTCTAGGATGGCTGAATTTGGGGGTGGAGCTTTAGGGAAGCAACGAAAAATAATGAGGTCATAAGGATGGGGCCCTGAGCAGATAGGATTAGTGTCTTTATAAGAAGAGACACCAGAGAGCAAGCTCTTTCTCTCTTGCATACGTGCATTGAGGAAAAGCCACGTGAGGACACGGCCAGAAGGTGGCTGTCTACAAGCCGGGAACAGAGCCCTCATAAGAAACTGACACTTTGGCATTTTAGTCATAGACTTTCAGCCTCCAAAGCTGTGTGAAAGTAGATTGCTATTGTTTAAGCCACCCAGTCTGCGGTATTTTGCTCTGGCAGCCTGAGCAGACTAATTAAGTTCACCATCTCAGCCTGTTTGCAGACAACTCAACCTCAACACACACTAAAATGTGCCAGAGGTTGTTGACTGTATGAGCCAAGAGCTCAAAAGGGGGATTTGGTCTGTCGAGGACTGGGAATAATCCTGGACTGGAGACTTCTGGCAACGATTCTAAAGGAGCAGGCTTCTCAAGGTATAATTTCTGACCCCCTTACATGGAGACGAAAGAAAGGCCTATAAATTATTTTCAAAATAAATCTTTTTTAGCAAAACATTTATTTCGACAGCTTTAAAACCCCCACTATAAAACTTCCGATGAATGATTTTGACAAAACAGAATAATTGGATTATTATTGTCCTTTAAGTACACACATATACACAATGATAAGTAAACATAGATAGGCCCAGGTCATTGAATCTGCCTTTAGCTAACTGCTTGACATATGTTTACCACCATTTAATGAATAAGACAAATGTTCGGGTCTTAATGGGAATTACGTCCCCTTTAACGTGTGCACATAGAAACAATCCCACACCCAGAATCAACCATCCTTAGGGCCGTAAAAGCAGAAGAAGAGGAGGAAGGTGGATTAAAGTAAGGGAAAGCTTGAAAAGAACTAACCCTAAATGAAAGAAAAAGAGAGATGGTAAAAAAAAAAAAGAGAGAGGATAACATGTACACAGAGGTCATGATTAGGATGAAGAAATACTTTGTTATAGAGCACCAGTTCCCAAATGCGGGAGGAATGCTTAGGCCACAGCACACCTTGAAGAGTTCTAAGAATTCTGGCAATCTCTCACACACACAAGCACACACACACACACACACCTATAAGTCAATCCAGTTCCACCACTTTGTTCCTTGGGATATTTTAACATCTCTAGTTTGAAGCAGAAGGAAAGAGAACTACTCTACTTTATTTTTATAATTCTGAACACACAATCAAATGCAATGTGGTTTCGATGGGTCCATACAAACACTTATGTCCACAGCAGGCTTCGAAGGAAACAGGTCCCCTAACAAAGTGGTGGTCAAGGTCCCTTTCTGCCACAGGAATTGGCTTGAAATCCACGCCTCCACCTTAGATTAGTTTATTCTATAATACAATATTAATATGAGAAGACAATGTGAATGTTGACAAAAATTGAAATTTTCTCCCAAGTCAAAAGTGTTCCTTTCGGTTTTTCTCCCCACAATGAACTCCAGTTACGCTGAGGTGGATGAGCTGTAAAACGCCGAGTCCAAGTTTTAAACAATGTTCCACTGTGTGCAAAATCTTTCCTCTTCATCCATAAAATTTGTTCTTCACAGACAAGGCTGTTTAATTTTTATTACAGCTGCTGCCAAATAATGGATATTGGGTTTAATAATTTTGCACTTGCTTTAGGACATGAGAGTTATTGTATTTTTGCTTTTAAAGATTTTATTTACTTATTTATTTTGGAGAGAGAGGAAGGGAAGGAGAAAGAGAGGGAGAGAAACATCCATGTGTGGTTGCCTCTCGCATGGCCCCCACTGGGGACGTGGCCCACAACCCAGGCATGTGCCCTGACTGGGAATCGAATCAGCAGCCCTTTGGTTTGGAGGCTGACGCTCAATCCACTGAGCCACACCAGCCAGGGCAAGAGTTACTGTATTTTCTTTTGCCAGGAAATATTTTTCACATTTTAGGGGTGAAAATACATTACATCGAAATCTAGTGTGTAGGAGAGCCTGTTTGATGGCAATCTGAAGTTTCAGCATTACTTCTTAATGTTTCTGAAGAGGTGACTACTTTCAGCCCCTCAGTTTCCTGTCTGTTAGGGCGTCAGTGCACTTCAGCTGTAAGATCCCAGAGCAAGGACTAGATTTCCTCTATTGCCCCCTAGAACATAACACACTGTGACAGGCACCTGACAGCCACATTTGCAATGAGAGCTGATTGCCGTGGTTTCGTTTTTCTCTAAAACCGTGTGACCAGGAAGAGTTCCACTCGTGTTCTTCTGTTTCTTCCACATGCGGTGCTCCATTTCCCTCTGTGCATTCTAAAATCTTTCCGAAGTTCAACTCTAAGCAGCCTCAAGCTGTTCCTAGGTTTTAAAGCATACTTTTAAATTATTTTTCTTATTTTCCCCAAATTAGTTTGACTTCACACTATTCTGTGACAGTAAGCCAAGAACTAAATACTTATTGGGCAGATTCTAAATGGATAGCAGTACAGTAGATGACATTTTTAAAAGGAAACTTTGCTATAAGGCACAGCAAGAGATTATATATGAAATGTGTGCCTCTTCCATGTAGCTAATTTCTCATGTTGGGTATGGACATGCACTCGTTTCCAAGGCTAGCAGTACTGTGGATCAATTTCTTCTCTACTAAGCAGTCAGGGTGTGCGGCACTTGTACAAGAAAATGAGCAAATGCATTTGAGCCTCTCCTGAGCATCTTACTTGTGAAAGAAAAACTCACATGCATTCCAAATTGTCTTCTCCATCACGACAGATAAAATACCCCTCAAAAAGTTTTGTGAATTGAAAATGAACGTGTTTTATTTCTTTCAAGTCTCTTCTACTGCAGTGAGGTTGAGGAGGCAGACAGTTCCCTTTGAAGTGTATCAGTCTCTGAGCCACCTTCTAACTTGTGCACTGGAACCTCTCGCTGGGGATTTAGGTCATCTCATTTACATAGAGAGATACAGCCTCACTTTGCAAAGACTGATGTATTCCTGTGTTCTCCTGCAGTGTGTTGTTTGCTGGGAAATGAAAAATGGGGAGTTCGTACAAACACACGCACAGGCATAGAAGGTTGGAGTTGGTGCCAGTGAGCCTGGTACTTAGGATGAGATGTTAGCTACCCCATGACATGACGATGCCCTTGATACCATCGCTGTCACCCTAATGCCACCCATTGCTCACTTGCAAAAATAAATCAAAGTGTATTCTGTGCTAGATTTGGAGGAAGAAGGAATGAAAGTTGGTGGAAGAAATAATAATAACTTAAGATATGCAAGTGACACCATCCTACCAGCAGAAAATAACAATGATTCGAAATAACTTCTGATGATAGTAAAAGGAGAAAGTGCCAAAGCAGGACTGTGTTTGAACATCAAGAAGACAAATACCATGACTATAGAAGAAATAAACAACTTAAGCACAGATAATGCAGGTATCAGACTTAAAGATTTCGCTGACCTTATCTCAGCCATCAGTTCAAGTCGCAACCAAGAAATTAAGAGCAGGCTAAGACCCAGAAAGGCAGCAGAGGAAGAATGAGGAAGGATCACCAAGAACAGAGGTGTGTCATTAGAAAGCAAGGCTAAGATCATCCACACCCTCGGATTCCCAGTCATCATCTACAGACCTGAACATTGTACAGTGTAAAAGGCTGAGAGTAAAATAATTGATTCTTTTGAAATACAGTGTTGGGGGAGAGCTCTACAAATACCCTGACCACCAAAAAAGGAGCAAATTCAGCCTTAAACTTCACTGGGAGTAAAAATGACAAAACTGAAGTGCTCCTACTTCGGGCACATCATGAGAAGGCAGGGCTGTTTGGAAAAGACGGTAATCGGTGAAAAATCAAGTCAGCAGAAAAGAGGAAGACCAACTAGGAGATAAATCGACTCCATTGAAGAATTCATGAGCATGCGTTCACAGGAGCTGAGGCAGACTGTTGAGGACAGGAGATTGTCAACATCCCTCATTCCCAGGGATTCCAGGAGTCAAAGCCAGCTCAGCGGCATGGAACACGCACACTACATCATGGTCGTGGGTCCAAATGTTTTTTTCCATAGACACTTGATGTGAAATAGTAATAAAATGGGCCACATAACTGACAGCTCCCCAGCTTAGAAAACCTCACCAGCACCTTCTGTAAGCAGAACAATAAGGAGGCTAAAAGAGATGGGATATTGAAATTAAAAAATACTAAAGTAATTAATTATCCCTGAGCCTCTGCGATGCTTCTTACTGATATTACTGGTCTGCACCCAGGCAAGCAATGTACTCCCCCCGAGGGATAAAGAAAACTAGAAAGTGGCACCAAAACCTGTGTGGTTCCTTCAGTGTCTCAGGCATCTGAGGGCACCTGGCTGGCATTTTTGGTCTCTTGGAATATTGCTCACTTTACCTTTACTTTCTCCGAACACACTTTCCCTGTAAAGTGCAATGAAATTTTTCAGTAGAACTACCAGCCAACTCTCACTAAGCCCCATGCTTGCAGGGGTGTCCAAACTTTTGGTGTCTCTGGGCCACACTGGAAGAAGAAGAGTTATCTTGGGCCCCACATAAAATACACACACACTAATATAAACTGATGAGCACAGAAGAGGTTTCGAGTAGATTTATGATTTTGTGTTGGGACGCATTCACAGCCATCCTGGGCCACATGGGTTGGACACCCCTGCAAGCAACACCTAATCCCTTAGTCTCATATCTGAAGTGGATTGAAGCAGGTCTTTGGGACTGATGACTTTATGCCTATAGACTTTCTGAATAGCTTGTTGTATGCTTAAATTTATTCCCCTAATACTCTTTAAAACCTTCTCTCCTGGTGTTAGGAAAGAATCCTTGATAACATCAATATGCAGAAGAATCTCCTAGGCTGACACAGTGTTGAATGGAACAGGAAGAGGTCAAAGATACTTTGGGGATTTTTGAGACTCAGTGCTTGAGGGGAGGGATACATTTGGAAGAACAATAATAAAGAAGAACGCATATATTTAGGCAGCATACTTAAAAGAGTGTATTGGGTGAGACAGTAAAGCCCAAGTTGAAAACACCCATCTGGCCTCTTCTCCAGGCTGCTTTGCCCATCTCCCTCCCCCGTGTAGCCTAGGTTACTGGACACGCGAATCCGGCAGAAGAGGAGCAATGGCTACATACCGCTCCAAGCAAATTACCTTCTACTTTTTTATCTTAGATTTATATAGAAATACTATACGAACTCAACATGTTTTGAGCACCATACATGTACCAATTTCTATGGAAGTCAGTCACGTATTTTATTTTGTTTAATTTCAAACTAGCTGCTGGGGGAGGCACCATTAGGCAACAACCCCGTGGAGGAAGCTGCTGCAAAATCTAAGCCTCGGAGAGCTCAGGCAATGCATTCAGTCATAGAATCATGAGGTGGCTGAACCAGTATTTGAATCCAGGTTTTTTACAAGACATTTTGTGATTTCTTTATTATTCTCTGTTATTATTTGCTCAAGTAATTGAGCAATCCACAGATCACCACTGGGTAGTCTTACTTTGGTTTCTACTGACTTTAGTGTGGATGGCATGCTAACCGGCTGCTGTAGTCCCAAATACCATTGTCCAGTGGATGTGTGCTGAGAAAGAGCTAATGTCAGATCTTAATGGAAGCAAATTCCTATCCACTGGGGCACTTCCACGGCTCTGTCTTTAATGCAGTCACTTTACTGCAGGTTCATATAGCACACACCTGCATTGTTGGTGGGAATGCAGACTGGTGCAGCCACTGGGGAAAGTAGTATGGAGTTACCCCCAAATATTAACAATAGAATTGCTTTTTGATCCAGTGATTTTACTCGTGGGAATATATTTGAAGAAACCTGAAACACTAATCTGAAGTACTATATGTATCCCTATGCTCATTTCAGCATTATTTACGAAAGCCAAGATTCGGAAGCAGCCCACGTGCCCATCAGTAGATAAGTGGATAGAAAAGCTGTGGTACATTCACACAATGGAATACTACTCAGCTATAAAAAAGAAGGAAATCTTACATTTTGCAGCGACATGGATTTATATTAAGTGAAAAAATCCAGTTGGAGAAAGACAAATACGAAATGATTTCTTATATGTGGAATCTAATAAACAAAAACAAACAAACAAAAATATAAAGATAGACTCATAGACACAGAAAACAGTCTGGCAGCTATTCAGAGGAGAAGGGCTTTGGGAGGCTGGGAGAAAAGGCTGAAGAGATTAAGCACGCGCACACACACGGAACCTCATAGGCACGGACAAGAGTATGGTGATCACCAAAGGGAAAGGGGGTCGGAGCAGGTAGAAAAGGGTAGACGGAGATATATGGTGATGGAAGGAGACTATACTTTGGGTAATGAACAAACAATACAATATACAGATGAAGTATTATAGAATTGAACACTTGAAACCTCTATAATTTTATTAGCCAATATCACACCAAAATATTCAATAAAATTTTTTCAGAAAACCATCAGAATCCCCTGCCACTGAGGCAATCAGTTATAGAGTTGGGTTTTGCAAATGATTGCTCTTGTGACAATATAAGGCTATGTAAGGGAAAGGTGTTGAGTGTACGCC
>PVKM010015467.1:0-27834 GCA_004027735.1 Carollia perspicillata
AAACTTTCATTTTTTTTTTAGATTGCACATATAAATGAGACCATACAGTATCTGTCTTTCTCTCTCTACGTGTTTCGCTGGGCATCATGCTCTCCAGGTTCACTCATGTTGTCATAAACACCAGGATTTGCTACTTATGGACAAGTAACATCCCATTGTGTGTGTTTGTAGAATGGGCCCTGTAGCCATTTGTCTCTAAATGGACATGTAGATGGTTTCCATACCTTGGCTATTGTGAGCGATGCCACAGTGAACACAGGGGTGCAGACATCTCTTTGAGATAGTGACTTGATTTCCTTTGGATAAATGCCCGAAGGTGGGATTGCTGGATCCCATGGAAGTTTCACTTTTCATTTTTTGAGGGACCTCCATTTTCTTGTCCGTAGTGGTTTTACCCGTTAGTGCACTTTCTCATGTGTGTGCCAAGTGTTTTGATGTGGACGTAAGAGGATTTCAAACTCAATGTTTAAGTCTGGCCGAGCATAGCTCTTTCTCCCCAGAGAGTACGGTTCACATAATGAGAAATGCCTTTCTCTGTTGTCTGCACAGCTCTGGGGAAATGTTTCCTGGACCCCTTTCTGCATTGCAGAACCAACCGCAAATGTCTTTCTACCCTCACAAACCAGCAGACGTCATGTTCCAGGCACCTTCGAACAGGGACCCGGTGGACAGCCCTGATGAACAGCTAAGCTCAGGGTGTTTATGAGAAGCATGTGGAAACACGCACAGAGTTCTCGGGCTGCTGTAGGAGGGACTTCAAACACAGGGCTGGCTAATGCAATCAAAAGGCTATGCTTTAGGCAGAAGAGAGAGATCTCTGTCCTAAGTTGCACTGATTGTTTTTGGTGTTCTTTTTCATTTTACCATCCCAGATACAACAAATCTATGTGTTCTGCCGGTCTGACATTCGAAAACCGCTCCTACGGGGGTATCTGTGTCTGGCAAAAGGCCCCGACGTCCTTGAAACTAATTGGCAGGAGGGCATGACTCGTGATAAAGTCTCTTGAGATATTCGTTTAGAATTGAATTATCTTGCAGATTTTTTTTTAAGGGAACATGGGCAAAAGTGCTCCATAAACTGGAAAGTTCTAAATAACCCTTAAATAAACTAGCCAAGGGTCTCAGCCTTAAAGGAACAATTAGACCTATTCTGAATGCACTCTGAAGGAGACTGCATAAAACCCACAGGAGAGCAAAGGTAGCCTGGCCTAGGGGGGACCTTTCTCACCACCAGAGAGGTTTGTGGGGGGCAGTGGGCTTTCATGGGAACTCTGAGTTTCCAGTCACTGGGCATGTTCAAGTGTGAACTGTGTCTACTTGTCATGGGTGTTAAAAAGAACCCCGATAAGATCAGTGATATTTTTCAGTCCTAATGTTTTGTGGAGTTTTTCAGAGCTACATGATCTGTGACTTTACAAATGATTAAATGTTGAAGTAAATATAAGAACCCAGTTATCTTCCATGAAATGGGACAATTAAAAGATTTGTAGAAATGAAAATGATGCCACTCTTCTCACTTTTGTTTTGGAAAATTATTATTTTCCATAAAAATGTCATCTATGTTCATAAATATGTACTATATTTATTACATTATTTTTAATGAATTAATACATAAATATTTTCAACACTTTTCAGTTTTAATTTCTAATAGGGCAAATATAAACAGTCATCATTCACATAAACACAAGCTATTTGAGGTCCTCGTATTTGTTATCTTTCGCTGTGTAACAAATTACCCCCCAAACTTTGTGCTTTAGAACAAGAATATTGGAGGCCCTGGGTGGTGTGGTTCACTGGATTGAGTGTGGGCCTGCGAGCCAAAGGGTTGCTGGTTCGATTCCCAGTCAGGGCAGATGCCTGGGTTGCAGGCCAGGTCCCCGTTGTGGGGTGTACAGGAGGCCACCTCACATCGATGTTTCTCTCCCTCTCCTTCTCCTTACCCTTCCCCTCCCGTCTCTCTAAAAACAAACAAAAACAAGGAATTTTGGGTTGGTCAAAAAGTCCATTCAGTTCTTTCTGTAAAATAAAAGACACTTTTTTCATTTTCCCAAACAACTTTATTGATTTGGATATTTTGAGTATGTTGGCTATCTCCTGCATGATATATAATGTTGATTGTTCTCAGTTAATGTCTTAACACAAACTGATCTATTCAACCACAGAGCATTGTCCAGTGAGAAATCTCCAGCATGAAACTTCACAAACCTCTTTTTACACATTTGATCAGTCACAGCACCTTCTCCATACACGGCACAAATCTTTTTTTGCATTTCAGTGGTGTTTTTACCTTTCTTGAAATAATAAAGCATAATATGTCAAAAAAGGCTGCTTATTTTCTTCCATTTTCAATATTAAAATGGCTGCACAAAAATTCACCACTTTTGATAAGTTTTTTAATGCATACTGATATGACAGCTGTCACAATATGATGGAACAAAATTGTTTTGAATGAAGTTAAAGACTAGTAAGTGCTACTAAAGCCAAATGAACTTTTTGGCCAACCCAGTAGCTATTATCTCATAGTTTCTGTTAGTCTGGAATTCAGGAGCAGCTAAGCCGTGGATTGTGGAGGTCATGAGATTGCAGTCAAGACCTTGACCGCAGCTGCCGTCATCTGAAGGCTTACCTGGGGCTGGAGGATCTGGGTCTCACTGGCTGCGGGCACAGGGCCGCCGTGTCTTGCCTGGTGTGTCCTCACAACATGGCAGCTGGCTGCCTCCAGAATGAATGAGAGAGACAGAGAGAGAGAGAAAAAAACAGAGAGACAGAGAGAGAGAATAAAGTGGAAGCCACTTATCTTTTATAACCTAGCCTCAGAAGTCACACTTTGTCATTTTGCCACATTCCATTTATTAGAAGTGAGTCACTAAGTACAGCCCATGCTCAAGGAAAGGGGAACTGGCCTCCTCAGAAGCACTGAGTATCAGAGTATTTGTGGACATATTTTAAAACCACAGCCTTCTTTAAGAACTGCTGGACTAGATGATCTGAAACGGTCTTTCCCCCCTGAATTTCCATGGGGAAGGGAGATGAGGTACAGGGTCAGATCACAGAAAAGATCCGAGGGGCCCCGTTGAAAGTATTTCCCTCGTTCCCTCCATGGGAAATTTCCATTCATTCTTTAAAACCAAGTTCAGAAATTACTTCTTTCAGAAAAACAGGTAGGTGCCTTCCTTTATACAACCTCTGTACCTATTTCTACCTCTGAGATTATGCTTTTTACATTGTATTGCAAATTTTTTTCTTATTCTCTCTCCTTATTAGACTGTGAGCTTTGGAGATCAGGAGTGTTACCTTGTTCCTTTCTTTAGTACCTGGAGCCGTGTCATGGTGATTCGCAGTCTGGGGTCACATTCACTCCATGTTCGTTCATTTCTTCTTTCGCACTGCTGCATACACTGTCTTAGGCCTGGGGACAAGATTCCTGCTCTAGTGGTATATTTTAGTAGGAAGACAGAGAGCAAACAAGTAAACAAAGAAGTTCATTGCAGAAAGCGGTCCATGATCTGAAGACAATAAACACAGGCAGAATGAGCGGGGTGTTGGTGGGGAGCAGTGGCCGCTTCAGGTTGGTGGGTGAGAGGCACTGCAGTCCCCGTGTCTGGCTGTAGCTTGCCTAGCCTGGTGTCTGCAAACCGAAGCTCATATAATGTTATTAAGTGGTGATATCTCAATTTTAAAACGTTCTTAAAAAAGCAAGAAATAAATCTGGGGTGAAGACCCTGTAGGGTCAGTGTGGCCGGAAGAGGCAGGTCTGTCACATGCCTGTGGCCTTGTCTGCAGACTGAGGGAGAGTCAGTCACACTGGGCAGGATGGGGAGCCCAGAGGAGGCTGGCAACAGGGCCCCAAACCCAGGCCCTGGACTCCAGGCAACTCCATAACTGCTGTCTGCACTAAACTCCAGGAACTTTCTGGAGGGAGACCAGACACGCCTGTGCGAAGAACCAGAGAGCACAGGCGGCGGGTGCCAGGATGTGGAAACGCTGAGCGAGGCGTGGATGAGTGTGGGCGTGGCAGAGCTTGTTCTGGTCTTTCCTGCTGGCGCTTGTCTTGGCTTCTGTCTTGTTCCATCTCTTCAGTCCCGGTGCCCTCAGGCTAATTCCCCTCCTGTTCCTGGCTGCTCTCAGGGAAAATGCCCCGGTCTCCAGGTAACCTTTAACTGGTGCGTCATAAGGCGCGGTCCTGATGCTGTCCACACAGCAGTGGTGCTCTGTCCCGGGCATCTTGTTGGGGAAAGATTCCTGAAGACTTGTCCCAGCCCTGCTCAAAATGGTCTTAATAGTCTTTTTTTTTTTTTAAGCAATTATTAAGCAAGCAAACAAACAAAGAAACCCCTCCTCTTCCCCTCTTGCCTCCTCTGTGAAACCTCCTGCCCTGAGGGGTCCACCTCCCCCACTTGTGTTGCCCTAGTGTTTTGTATCTTCCTGTGTTCAAGCCCTTATCATACTCTATGCACTTCATTGCTTATAGGTCTCTCTGGCCTTTGAGGGCAGGGGCTGCCCTCTATTCACTTGTGGTATATTTTACTTGGCTAGATGTTGAATGAAGGAAAAAGAAATAGAAACACATTCACGCTAAGGTCCAAGGGATGAGTGTGTGCTCGAGACACCTGTCCTCCCCAGGCAATGCCAACGTACAGCAGCAGGAGGGGCGTGAGAGAAGTATGGAGTATCTTCTTACAAAGAATTCACGCAAGGGAAATGCGTCTGTTATAATTTTGTCATGGTAGAGCCCATGGGATCGATCTAACCTGATATACGTATAATAATGCATAGGAACAAGATCTAGAAGGAAATGAACCAAAATGGTGAAATTATAATCTTTATTTTTTTAAAGGATTTTATTTATTTATTTTTAGAGAAAAAGAGGGAGAGACAAAGAGAGGGAGAGAAACATCAGTGTGTGGTTGCCTCTTGTGCACCCCCTACTGGGGACCTGCTTTGCAACCCAGGCATGTGCTCTGACTAGGAATGGAACTGGCGATTCTTTGGTTCATAGACTGGCACTCAATCCACTGAGCCACACCAACCAGGGCTGTCATCTCTATTTGGTAGCATTATGGATGATTTTTGTTGTTGCTTCTGTAATTTTCTATGTTGTCCAAAGTTTCTGGAGTAAGTATGTGTCAATACATGTCACATAAGAAATTTCGTTTTCCCCAAAAAATATCTCTCTGAAATTTGGGTTTCCCCCTGCAAAAAGGATGCACCTTGCATTCTTGTCCTCCCAGGGTTCTTTGTGTTATGGGATGGTTTGTTTCTGACTTATTTTGAACCACGAAGTACTATTTGGGGAAAACATATTAGCTTGAAATGATCTCAGGAAATGAGAAACTTTTAAATGATTATGGTGATCTTCTAATTTAAAAAAAAAGGAGCCAAGAAATTTAACATAAATTTAATGACTTCTTTCTTGGGGGATAAGATCCCCAAATTGCAAGCCTTCCATTTCATTGTATGACAGCTTTCTGAAGGTCCCTTTACAAAGCTTTGTTACAAGTGGGTGCACCGTGAAAATCATGAATATACACCAGGAGGACCAGGGAACAAACCGTTGTTTTTGCGGTTTGTGAGTGGGTATTTGTAGCTCAGGATAAAAATTCCTGTGGCAGCACCATCGTGAAAACAACAGCAGCAGCAAATTAGGTGGAGGAGAAGATACATCTAGAAAACTGTCAGATGGCTCAAAAGTGTCCCTAGTGTTACAGAGGACCTTTGCCACTAAAGACACATACGGCTACTTAGAATCGAGTACCTTCATGGATGGAGGAATAGAAGAAAGAAATATTTCTCAACTGAATATTTTATATAATGTGATTTTAAATATGTAGTATGCTTAATTAACTTAATAAATGAAACACTGAAATGAGATCATGTGACTATTTCATCTATATTCCTAAAGGCTTATATTCAGGTTGGTCAAAACCATTACGATTTTTTTCTCTTTTAGAAAGTGACTTTATGTTAGGGTCACTTTTCATTCCTGTATATTTTTCTAATTAGAGCAAAATCAAACGCACAAACTTGTTATCCCTTCCAGGGGCTCTTAAAATGTAATAAGCATTTACTCTTTTAAGTAAGTAATGGCACATGAATGGTGAAACCCCCAGGCATCGGGTGGTGGGTACGGAAGGTGGAAGGTACCCAAGGAGGCAACGGGGTCTCTGTGCCCGCAGAATCACAGCAGGGCATCAACTTAACCCGGAGACTGGCTTTTCAGGGAAACTTTCCATCAGGGAAAACTTCTTGGAGTAGTGGCATCAGAGCTCGGTCAATGAGTAGGCACCAGACTTACCAGGAAAAAGGCACAAAAGGGTATGCGTCAATGTTCTGCCGCTGCGTTACAAACCACCCCCAAACTGAAGGGCGTGAAACGACACCATTGATTTGTCACTTTCCTTTGGCTTGGCAATCTGGGCAGATGGCTCATCTCAACTCTGCATCTGTTTACAGTTGCTATGGGTCAGCTGGTCGTGGACGGCAGCACTCACAGCTCTCAGCCTGGGCCTTGGTCAAGGCTGGCCTGCTGGGCCTCCTTCTCTGCGTGGTCTCCCCCATCCTCACAGATGGGTTTGTTCATACGGCAGCAGTGTTCAAAGAGGGTGAAGATGGAAGCTTCAGAGCTTCTGGAGGCCAAGGCTCGGAAGTCACAAGATGTCATTTCTGCTACCTTCTGATGGTCAGATCAAGTCACCAAGTCAGCCCAGATTCAAGGCAGTGGAGAAGTAGATTCCTCCTTTTGATGAGAGTCGTTGTAACAAAGGTGTGGCCGCATCTGACTTACTGTAGGGCATTTCAGATGGGGACGACCGCTTCTGGAAGGGATAGAGCTAAGAAAATGTAAACTGTGCAGTAGGATTTGTAAGGAGCTCAGCTTGGTTAAAGCAGAGGAGGCCTGTTGGTGAGCTGTTTGAAATGGCACCATTTAGGCAGCCCAAGGGGCCCAAAGAGTGTAAGCTTAGGAATAGGACTTTGATGTGGGGGTCCGCAAACCTCAGTGCAGGTCCCTCGTCCACTGCCTCGAAGGATTCCTTTTAATTCATCTTTATTACTGTTTTCACTTTTTAAGGAATTTTTTGCTTTGAGATCCTGGAAGGCCCTCTGCCATTAAACTGTCATGTCCAGGAATGGACTTTGCCAAAGCCTCTATGGACTTCAAGAAGACAAGGGAGCCCTGGCTGGTGTAGTTCAGTAGATTGAGCACGGGCCTGTGAACCAAAGGATCGCGGTTCGATTCCCAGTCAGGGCACATGCCTGGGTTGCAGGCCAGTTCCCAGTGGGGGATGCATGAGAAGCAACCATACACTGATATTTCTCTCCCTCTCTCCTTCCCTTCCCCTCTAAAGATAAATAAATAAAATCTTAAAAAAAAAAAAAGAAGACAAGGGAACACGGCAACAGTAATGGACAGTGGTCAAAGCCACACAGACCTTGGTTCGAATCCTGTCTTCGCTATTTAGATGCCATGTGACATTTGATTAGTTACTTGGACCATTTTGAACTTCAATAACACATGGAGCTAAAATAGAACTTGCCTCACAGGGTAGCTGTGAGGGTTCGACAATACACTTAGGGATTTACCTCAGGGTCTTCAGCATTAAATATGTAAGTCCTCAATTAATGCCTTTGGACTGTCACTGTTCATCCATCAAGTGAGGTGTTACTGCTGACATCCCAGGGTCTTGTTCTTAAAACAGCTAATAAAATTGAGCATGAAGAGATTTGCAAATGTAAAGGGCTCTGCCCATTCCCAAGGTAGTGCTCTTTCTTGTGATCTGCATCCAAAGAAGGCCTGTTTCAAAGGTAATTCAAAGGTCATGCTCTTGCCTGAGAGAAGACTGACCCCTGTGCAGGCCCGTCTTACGTGGAGCTGATGCTTTGCAGAATAAGTGCCTTTATTCTGTATGTGAATGTATCATGTAAGATGCATCAGGATGCCGGAGGCTGCTTGCTTTTAACCACAAATCTTTCCTCTATTTAACAAATATTTGAAACCTCCTTCTGGGTTATACGCCCTATGCTGGATATTGGAGACATGATCCAATGTCTCCAATGTTGAAGGAAAACAGCAGCTGCTTTTTATACTCTGCATTAAATAAAGCCGAAGTAGAAAAGTGTATTTATATATAATTTTTTCCTCCAGGGAGCATTGACAAGTAGATGCCTTATTTTTTGTTTGGGATATTGTTCCTATTAACTTAACAAAAGTCAATATGTTTTGGAAGAAAACAATTGTTTTGGTAGAAAACTCTAGAGCCAACCCTAAGTCAGATGGCCCGTCTGTCTGGCCAGTAGAGTAGAGACCACATTGCAGATGGTGTGTGGCTTTCCTGAGTCCCTCAGCTGGGGGAACACAGGCTTTTCTAAGGCTGGGTGGGCCCTTCGTAATTTTGGTGACATACTGACATCAAGTAAAGAGGACCTTTATCCACAGGTACGCTCTAAAAATATGTTAGTCTGTACTAATCCAAGGAGAATGATTGCCTCCCAGACCATGTTATTTGGAACTGACTTATCCTTGTGTTATATCCATGTTTTTTTCATCTCTACAAAGGAATAACCCTATTGACTCCATAAACAGAAAGCATCATAGTCGCATATAACCGTGCCCAATTTATGCCTTAGGAGACTTCAAACTCAGGACAAGTATAAATGAAACCTAAATCATTCCGTAGATTATGGAACTGGTTCACCAGGAAAATACGCCATGTTCTGGGTTCATTTCTTCTCCAGGAAAGTGGGTGATGACTAATTGAGGATGCATCTTGATCCCCGATGAAGGCACAACCAGCGAAAAGCACTCCTCCCTTTCCCGACTATTCCATTCCGAGCATCCGGAGAAGGCGAGAGAGTGATTCTGGCCTCCCTACGGTATCCCACTATTGACTAACTTTCTAACACCCTCCTTGGAAACACACATTTCCTACTCTTCGTTTCTTTTTCCCGCTCCTATTCATCTCTGTAAATCTCCTTTCAACCCTTTCCTGGGGAATAGTTGAATCAGTCACCTTGTCCTACGTCATGTGCTTTAATTATAGTTCGGGGTAGGAAATGGAAAATATTGGCACACAACCATCAGACCAAAACAAGCAATGTTTCTTCAAATGTGGTGAACAGGGGAGCGCACTATCTACTGTCAATTATCTATGAATGTGCCTGTTGCAGCACCTAAGAGAAATCCCTCAAGGATGCTGAGAAATACATTTTTAATGGAGCCACCTGTGCCGCCAGGCCTTGAGGACTTTAGCAGCGATCGGCCCATAAAAATAGTTGCTAGTGGCATGTATAATACATTAAACATGAATTTCAAATTATTCATGGAGTCCTCCTAAGGACTGAAAAGTTGAAGGGGTAAGGAAAATGCAATCCTAAGAAGCAATCAGTAGCGATCTTTAAACGTAGGTGAAAAATGAGAGTTCGTCTGAATTTTGCCTTTGCTGAAGAACCAGAAGGAAAGCTTTGAATTAGTAGTACTGATTAGTGGAAAGTTGCAATGCAAGATATTATGGGTGAATGCCATTTTATTGGTTTATATGACATGTTGAATCATGGAATAGAACTGGGAAGAAAATAATGGGAATAATAAAAATGATCGATGTTATTTATGAGTGACTTTGATTAGACTTTTTCGTAAATTATCCCCAGCCGTATAGAAGGCAACTAAATATAGAGACTAAGTCACTCACGCATGGTCACTGAGCTGGGATTTGAACACTTGCCTATCGTGAAGGTAAAACGTGTGCTTCTCCACTGTGCTATTCTCACCCAGTTGTATTGCTTCCCAAAGGTGGACTGATAAAGAGAAGTAGTGAAGGGCTCTGGAGTCAGAGTGCTTGGTTTCAATCCCAGCTCTTCCTCCAACGGGCTGTGTGACCTCTGCTAGTTCCTTCCTATACAAAAGAGAGATAATAATGGGAGGGTTACGTGGGAAAATTTCCACAAAGCGATTAACCCAATGCCTGCTATGCAGCGAGAGCTCAGTATGTGGTACAGTTATTGCTATTATCGTTATTGTTACTGAAAGTAAATAAAAGGAAACGGAACAGTGTAGCTGCCTTAGATGACAAATGAAAGTGGTGCCATCTGTTCCTCCTGGGTCTCAGAGAACAGCAGATCGCTCACTCCTTGGGTCGTCAAGCCTGGGTCATCCCAGCCTGTCTGACTCTCGACCTGCTGTCCAAAGTCCCGAACGCATCCCACTGAATGGTGCTTCCCATCCTGCCTCTGTCTTCCGGTGACAATGGAGGAGACCCCTGAGCTTCCTTTGGGTAGTCTCAGAGCAGGTTCATGGTCAAGATGGTTTCTTTTCTTTATTCACGGCTTCCTCCTAGAGCTACCTCCAGCAGAGACGTCCCCAACAGTTTTCTCCTCTTTGAAACGTCTCTTCTGCACTTTAGATGGTAGGACTTTTTCTCTTCAGAGGAAACCTGGTGTAATGTTCCTGGCTACCATCAAAGAACAATAGCTTCCCTTTTGTGACTTTTGAAGATGGAAGAAAGTATGATGGGCTGGATTGCATACTTCTAAAATTCATATGTTGAAGTCCTAACCCCTAGTAACTCAGGATGTGACTGAATTTGAAGATAGGACCTTTAAAGGGGTGGTTAGGGTAAAATGGGGCCATATGAATGAGCCCTAATGTAATACGACTTGTGTCCTTATGAGAAGAGGAGGTTAGGGTAAAGGGACCATAGTGTGAGGACGCAGCAAGAAGGCAGCCATCTGTAAGCCAAGGAGAGAGGACTCAGAGAAAGCAAACCTGCCAACGCCTTGATCTTGGACTTTCAGCCTCCAGTACTGAGAGAACATTGAATTCCTATTGTTTAAGCCAGCCAGTCTGTAGTGTTTTGTAATGGCAGCCTGAGCAGGCTAACACCGGTGCAATGGTCCTTGGGTAGGTTTTTTTTTTTTTTATTCGTGCTTATTCTATTATAGTTGTCCCAATTTTTCCAAACCCTTTACCCTCCTCCACCCAGCCCACCCCCTGCTCCCACAGTCAGTCCCCACACCGTTGTCCATGTCTGTAGGTCCTTCATGCATGTTCTTCGACTAATTCCTTCCCATTCTTTCCACCACACCCCCCCCTCCCCGCACTTCTCCTCTGGCAGCTATCAGTCTATTCCATGTTTCCATGTCTCTGGTTCTGTTTGCTTGTTAGGTTATTTTGTTCATTAGATTCCTCTTATAAGTGAGATCGTATGGTAGTTGTCTTTCACCACCTGGCTTATTCCACTTAGCATAATGCTCTCCAGTTCCATCCATGCTATGGCAAAGGGTAGGAGCTGCTTCTTCCTTTCTGCTGCATAGTATTCCATTGTGTACACGTACCACAGTTTTCTAATCCACTCATTTACTGATTGGCCCTTAGGTTGTTTCTAGCACTTGGCTATTATACATAGCACTGCTATGAACATTGGGTTGCATAGGTTCTTTTGAATTGGTGTTTCAGGAATTTTAGGGTATATTCCCAGCACTGGAATCACTGGGTCAAAAGGCAGTTCTATTTTTAATTTTTTTGAGGAAATTTCATACTGTCGTCTTGAGGCAGAAGATGTGGCACTGAAGGTGCTTTCTGGGAAAGCCTGAGTCAGAGGAGAGCTTTCACTACCGGGTCACTTAGGGTCAGTGGAGGGACAGACAAGAGCACGGGGAACTTTGAAGGCACCCTCTCAACAGGGTCTTCTGGTTTAATATATAGATTTCATATATCTCCCCACGGGTCTGAAATTGTATCGTTAGCAGTTCGTGTGGAAGTCTGGAAGCCTTTTTTTCCTGTTCAACAGTCTCCTGATAAAGTGAGAATGTATTAGATCCTTGGCGGGCTGTCAACAGACTCTGAATACGGGATATGGATTATGCAGGATTCTAGGGGAAGGGCCATGAGGGAGAGGAAGGAAAGGCAGTGATCCAGGGTGCTTTCCCTCCCGGCTCCTCCTGGAAGAGCCTCTGACCCTGCTGATCGGAAGAAGGGTGCAGCTGTGCCTTCTCCTGGAGCTGTGCTGGGGGCAGAGGGGGCACACTGGAGTTGGGGGCAGGGCTGCGGTGGTGACCGCTTCATGGGTGAAGACTCTTCTTTTGACCTTTTGGGTGCTGCAACATTTTGATCAGAAATGGCTGCTTTCAGGGAGGTCGCACAAGTGGGGAAGGAAGTGCGGAGGACCATCAGAGCAAAACATCCTCCTGGCCAGGGCTGAGTGAAAGAACACTTTCCTGCCCGCTCCCCATCCCCCGCCCCCAACGTGTTCAACGTTTCCCTCTTTTTTTTCCTTCTGACTCTAGTAGGGTGTAGTTTATAACCTGGATATTTTTGATGTTATCATTTTCCCTTAAACATGAACACACAGAAAACTTCAACAGCAGTAGAGTCAACTGAATAGCTTATAGGAAAGCTTTCGTGTTTGAGGTCAGATTCTATTTGTCCTCCAGTAAGATTTCTGCTCCTGCCCACTCTCCTGTTCTCCCTTCCTAGAACCCTTCCCCCAGCCATTGTCCCCATGCCCTGAGGATGTTAGCAGTTTTTAGGAAATGGGATTTACTCTTGTGAGCGACTAATTGTATGCTCTTCCTCGAAGACAGGCTTGGAGGGAGGAGAACCAGTTGGTGTCTCTGGAAGGCTTTGCTTCAATACGCCCCATGCACTGCCGGGGGCCTTGCACAGTGCTGCCTTGTTAATCCAGGGGATGCTTGCCCATCCTGTGGCTTCGCTTTTTCTGTTGTAGTCAAGGACATATCACATAAAATTTACCACTTTAACAATTTTAAGTGTGCAGCTCTGTGGCATGAGGTCTGCGGTTTTTTGCCCCCAAACTCGAGCAGCCCGCCCGTTTCCTTGGAAGCTCCGTCCTCTCCGGGGCCGTGATCACATTTGCTCCATGCCAAAATGCCATGAAGTGTAAAACAATATGCTTTTCAATTGTTTTTTTCAATTTTGTTCAGAGGGATATTCCTGACAAATTGTAAGCCACATGCCTGCCTCAGAAATGTTAATGTGTAGCAAATATGCATAATAAAATCGAGGAAATATGTAGCTTCTCTGTGTCCTATGGCAACTGTAGACGTTGTTTAAGAGTGTCTGAGCAGAGAGCCACTTCCTGCAAGGCGTCCCTGCTGACCACACTGGAGCCTCAGACCTCCCTGGGCAGTCACGGGGGCACCATGACACTGCCCGTGCAGGAGACCTCTGACATTTCTGCAAATGTGTGTTTAGGTTTGTGGGGAATAATAAGGTGTCATGACGATCTCGGGGGAAAATGTTATTGAGGACCAAATAACCACTGCCAGAGAAAAGGTTTTTGACATTTATTGAGCATCTACTATCTGCCAAGAACTTGACACACATCTCACTTTGAGGGTGCCATCTTGGGAGGCAGGCGTGAACCGCATTTCACAGAGGAAGATACGCAGGCTTGGAGTCTTTAAGTAACTGCCAAGATCTGACGTGCAGCAAGTAGCAGAGATGGGGTTTGATTCGTGGTCTGTGTGGCTCCGGTGCCTGCATCTCTCGCCATCACACCAACTCCGTGTTACCCACAGAACAACATGGTAGAAAGTACTGGTTCCCGAGTCTCCTTGTAGCCTTGCGGCTTTCCTGTGATGTTTCTGCCTTCACCCCCACAGTGGCCTTTGCCTATGCCATCTTTTGTCAGCTTATCATGTCCTACTTCATGATGGGTTTCTATTTTGTCACCCATCTTTAAAGCTTTGTTATTTAATATTTTATATATCTATGTCCTTTCTCCTTAGTAGACTATAAGCCCTGAGAGGGCGCTGCCTTTGACAATTGTATCCTCCCCGGCGTTTTGTGAATCGGTGGTGCTCAGTTACTACCTGTTGATTTGATTTCAATGAGCGATGGGTGCAGTTGATCTGAAATGAAAGTCATCGTCAAGATCACTTTAAGGCATTAAGTATGGCTCATGGGACTTTCCGACAACGCTGACACCCACAACGTCAGAGATGCAGGGAGATCGATGGGGGAATAAGTGGAATTTCAAAATTTGAGAATAGCTCTTTCATTAAGAATGTCTAAAAAATATTTTCACCACTTCTTTACTGCTTGCATCCCTTTAGATTCCCATCAGCGTTGTCATGGTGTTTGTGGTTCATCCTCCCATTATGGCCCACCTGCTCCAGCCCCCCTGATCAGTTACGCCTCTGAGCCTTCCCTTTTGCAATATTTCAGAAGACTAGCACTGCAAATTTTGCCATGAAGACATATCCATCAAGATCAAAAGGGGGCAGGAAAACAAAGGCTAATTTCACAGGGAAGGTTGTATTTTTTTTCTTGGATTTGGTGCTTGTTTCCTGCCTGAGTCACTTCCCCTGAGAGGGTAACACTGGACAGCAGCTTTGGGAGCCAGTGAGTATTGTCTCAATGAACAGCGGAGGATATAAACAGACTTCCTTCCAGGGCATGGTAGTACTTATTTTGCCTTGGAAAGTGTGTGTAATTCAAACTACTATAATTCCTGTCCTATGCCAAATGTAATCCTGGAGGAGGCTTTTGCTGGCATGAGGTCTGGAGTTTGTACTGCAATCAAAGCCAGTAGCTTGTTTTTCCATCTGGGCTAGGCACGGAGTTTGTTTTGCAAGTATTTTTGCTCTGAGTTACTCATTCTCTGGTGAGTTCCAGTCTAGGGCTACTGTCGGACACGTGCCAGGCTTTGCCCCAAGAGTTGGAGAAAGTAATATGGTCCTTGTTCAGAAGTGTTTTGCTACTGGAAGTACAACTAGTTCTACTGAGGTTTGCATTGGCCACCCCAGTCCTGTGGGTTTCAGCTTGAAGTTCTGACTTAGTTCTACAGGGTTTTTTTGGCTTGGCTACCCGAAGGACTGGCCCTCACCCTATTCCTTCCTCCCCGCTGGGAAGAGCTTCTGGCTGAGGATTTCTAGATTTTGCTTTGGCATAGTCGTGACGATGGCTCAAGTGTCCTTGGCAGGTGTGCAGGTTTGGAACTTCCCTATCTGGTCCGACAAGGCTCCAGTCATTGCCTTTTCCTGATTCGGATGTGTTTAAGTGTTCCATTTAAGAATGCACTGAGTGTCTGTTACGCGGAATTGATTTATATTAGTGTCCTCTAAGTTGGGAGCCTGCATTAATTTCCTGTTGCCACTGCAACAAATTCCATAAACACAAAACAACACAGATTTTTTTTTTGCATTCTGAAGGTCAGACGTCCAAAAGATGTCTTATGAAACTAAAATCCAGGTGTCGGTGGGACTGGTTCTTTCTGAAGGCTACGAGCGAATCTGTTCTTTACCTCGTCCACGTCTAAGGACCCCGGTGGTCCTTGCATTCACGGTCCCACTGCCTTCTCCTCTGCTGTAGTCAAAGTCTCTCTACTCTCCTTCTACAAGGACTCCACGATTCCATGTAGGATCCACCAGTACAGTCCAAGATAACTTCCCACTTCAAGATCCATAGTCATATCTGCGAAGTTATTTTTGCCATACACGGTAATAATATTCACAGGTTCTTGGGGGAATAGAATATGAACATCGTGGCAGGGGGCGGGGTGGTCATTATTCAGCTTACCACAGAGTGCGATGCATCTGAACTTGAATCTTGGCTCTCACAATGTTTTCTGCATTCTATGCCGTAGATTGCTCATCTCTAAAGGGTGATGATAAGGCTTAGCTCTCACTCGGCTGACGTAAGGTTCTGATGAGCAAAGCATGTTAAGCATCAAGGACCCCGTAGACATTTGGTTGATGTTAGATTTTCTGCCATCTCCTCTTATAACATCTGAAAAATGCAACCAATCTACCACAAATAACTACCTCTAAGAGATTTAATCAGGGGTAAATACGATATTGTATATAAAGTGCCTAGCACCCAGCAGAATCAATAAACTAATTCTTTTCCCTTCCATTACTTCTTTTCTGTGAATCAAGGCTGGAAGTTCATTCGTTTTCTTAGCAGCAACATTATTATTCTTGGACTTGAAATATACCCCAAACTAATGTTCTTTTGTGTATGAATCCATCTCTCCCATCCTATGTTTATATAACATGTTATATTTTCTGGTCCTAAATTTAAAACTTAAAACTTATCCTTAAATAAATTAAAGTGTATTATGCGTATAGTAATGGTCCACGTACTGGAAAATCCTGTGCATCACAGAGAGGTGGTTAGGGTCCGCTCCCACTCTGGAAACAGACCGCCTGGGCTTGAGTCCCAGCTGCACCACTCAGTGGCTCTCTGACCTCGGACAAATGACCAAGCCTGTCCTTCGTAGAGATAGCAATAATAGTATCTCATATCATATGATTGCTAAGAGCACCAAATAACCTCATACTTTGAAGCCCTTATAACAGTGCCTGACACATAGGAAACTCTTTATGAGCAGCTGTTACATAAATGAAGAAGTAAACTCTGCCTTTACCGTCAGGATATCTCCGTTGTGATCACAACTCCACAACTCCACCATCGTTGAATGATTTTAGTCCCCTCTCTCCCTGAGCACATAGGACATGTGTATAAACACCTATTGAATGAATGAATGAATGAATGAATGAATGAATCCCTAACTTGAAGATATCCCAGCAATACACTGTGTTGTATGGACGTCATGACCAGATAGTGTTGATGGGTTTCACTCCTCTTCTCCCCGAGCCCTGCATGCCCTTAGGATTCCTCTCGACACGTGTTCCAACAGTTCTTGCAAATGACTCCAAGCAGTCTACCCGTCCAGGAAACACACCCTTTTTCCTACGCAGTCTCCAGTTGGTTCTGACCTTGCCAAGATACTTTTGAGTCTTGATTCTTTTGTTTTTCCTATTACCTCCCAGCTAGATTCAGTCACAAACTTGAAAATTGTGTTACCATCTCATTTTTGAGCAATATTTAAAGACGGGCCACTAACCACTCTGTTGGCCTCCGTAAGGAACCTCCTTCCGAGCCGGCACAGTTGGGTCTTACCTGCCTGGGGTGTCTGGGCTGCTCAGCACGTTCAGAATCCGCTCAGGGTGACTTCCACCTTCTCATCCACGAGGAGACTATGAGACGCTCCAAATGCTTCGAGGAAATCTCTTTACACAGTCTCTACAGCATTTTTTTAACCCCCAACCTTAGTCTATCAATAGATACAATGGAGTTAGTTTGAAATCCCTTTATTCACAGCGAAATATGTGCTAGTAATTATTATTATGTTACAGTGCAATTATTCCGCAAAACACGTTTAAGATTTTTCTCTAGACATTTGTCAGGGAATGTTCTATAATTTACAGGCTCTTACCTTTTCCCTCCAGTTATTCTTCTTCTCCATGATTTTTTAACGGATTGGAATTTTTTGGCAATATATTTTCCTATTAAACATAGCTTCAAAATTATTGTAGTGAGCTACATACATTGTAATAAGTAAAGACTATGAAAATGTTTTTTAATTACCCTTTGTCTTTCGTTTTGATTTTGTTGGTATACACACAGTTTAAAATTGTGCGTAGCCAAATCTAGCGACACACTTGTCTTTGGCGTAGCCTTCTCATGATTGTAATTGAACGGGAAACTTCCCAGAATTGATGTTGGTGTGCTGCGCAAGCCAGGACCTGCCCTGACCGGTGTCTCTCCCCATCCTTCCTCACCCCTGTCAGTGAGAGCGGCTGTGCTCAGGGCTTGGGCTTCTGCTGGAAATGGCCTTGTTTCCACCAGTGTGGCATCTACCACGTGCTTATCACTGGAGCCAGGGGAACATTTTCATAGAATTTGTGTTTGCTCCGATCTTGCCTTCCTTTCTTCACCTTTTTCATAGACGTGTCTTTTTTTTTTCCAGTTGAGATAACCACTTCCTTCCCTTTGCTCTAAAGTACATACTTTAATGAGCTCAGTGGGTGTCACAGACTAAATTTAGTTTAAGAAAATTTAGCCAAGAACACAGGCATTGCTTTATTGTGATTGTTGACACTAGTACAAATGTCCCTGTCCACCCCTCCACCTTCACCACCGCCACTCATCTCCCACCCCGCCTTCCCTCTGGCCGTCACCACGCTGTTGTCCGTGTCCATGGGTTATACATATATGCTCTTTGGCTAATCCCTTCACCTGCTTTCATCCGGGCCCCCTCCTCCACCCTCCCCACTGCCAGCTGTCAGTCTGTTCCATGTGTTCATGCCTCTGTTTCTATTTTGTTTGTCAGCTTAGTTTGTTCATTAAATTCCATGTATAAGTTAGATCATATGGTATTTGTCTTTCTCTGAGTGGCTTACTTCACATATCACAGTAGTCTCTAGTTCCATCCATGCTGTCACAAAGGGTAAGAGTTCCTTTTTTTTTTCCTGCCATGTAGTAGTCAGTTAGGTAAATGTACCAGAGTTTTTTATCCACTCATCTACTGTTGGGCCCTTGGGCTATGTCCAGATCTTGGCTATTGTGAATAATACTGCTGTGAATTGGTGTTTTGGGATTCTTAGACTATATTCCAGGAAGTGGGATCACTGGGTCAAAAGGCAGTTCCGTATTTATTTTTTTGAGGAAACTCCATACTATTTTCTGCAGCAACTGTATCAGTCTGTATTCTCACTGACAGTGCACTGGGGTTCTCTTTTCTCCATGTCCTCACCAGCACTTGCTGTTTGTCGATTCATTGATGATAGCCATTCTGACGTGTGTAGGGTGATATGTCATTGTGATTTTAATTTGCATTTCTCTGATTGGTGATGTTGAGCATCTTTTTGTATGTCTATGGGCCATTCAAATATTCTTTTTGGAGATGTGACTGTTTAGGTCCTTTGACCATCTTTTATTTTTTTTATAAATGTCTTTTTTAAAAAATAAATTATTTATTTGTTTTTAGAGAGAGAGGAAAGGAGGGAGAAAGAGAGGGAGAGAAACATCAGTGTGTGGTTGCCTCTCAGCACCCACTACTGGGGCCCTGGCTTGCAATCCAGGCTTGTGCCCTGACTGGGAATCGAACCAGCAACTCTTTGGTTTGCAGGCCTGTGCTCAATCCACTGAGCCACACCAGTCAATCTTTGCCCTTTTTTAAAAATTAGATTGTTTGCTTTTTTGGTGTTGAGTTGTGTAAGTTCTTTATATATTTTGGAAATTAACCCCCTATCCGATGTATCATTGGCAAATACGTTCTCCCATTCAGTGGGTTCCCTTTGCATTTCGTTGATGGTTTCTTTTCTCATGCAGATGCTTTTAATTTGATGTAGTCCCATTTGTTAGTTTTCTCCTTTGTTTTCAGTGCCCTAGGAGATATATTGGCAAAAATATTGCTTCGAGAGATGTCTGAAATTTTCCTGCCTATGTTTTCCTGTACAATTTTTATGGTTTTGCGACTTACATTTAACTCTTTTATCCATTTTGAGTTTATTCTTGTGTAGGGTGTAAGTTGATCATCTAGTTTTTTCTCCTTTTTGCAGGTACCTGTCCAATTTTCCCAACACCATTGGTTGAAGAGCCTGGCTTTACTCCATTGTATGTTCTTGCCTCCTTTGTCAAATATTAACTGACTGCAAAGGCATGGGTTTATTGCTGGGCTCTCTGTTTCATTGATCTACGTCCCTGTACTTAAGACAGTACACTTTTTTAAAATAATGGCTTTGATTTTTTATTGTTTTAGCTCAACATTATTTGTAAGTTGTGAGTTCTAATCATGGAATGGGTCATCAAGTGGAGATAATTTCACCACTGAGCTCAAAAGCCCTAGAAAACCTTTTGTCTCTAAAAAGGCAACATATATAATACTCTGGTTTCTCTTCAGATCCTATAAATCTTTCTCCTTTTACTAAAAAGGCAACAGATAGGCTAATACTCCCATGAATACCTAAGTGAATTAGCACATTAGGATGGAATCTTCCACTCATTTCTGATGTAAAATTATTCAAGGCAAAGGAACTAACATTTATTAGGAACCAGGTACAGTACATACTTTCATGCCATTAAATTCACACTAGTTTTGCCAAGGACATATTAGCACACTGATTTGCAGAAGAAGAGATTGAAGCTAAGGGACTAATTAATTTTGCCTAAAATCACATAGCTGGTACAAGGTAGGGGCGAGACCGAAATATAGGTCTGCCCGGTTGCAAAACATTCAGGCCACTCAAGGTCATTCCTGCCCTTGGAATAGTTCTCTAATCAGTTGAACTCTTGGCTCAAGAAAATACCTTAAATGCCGAGATCCAGTAGCAAAGGAATGTGGTGTTGGAGAGTCTACGTGTGCACCCAAGTGCTCCCAGGCTTCCCAGAACTGGGACACAATTGTTTTGCGGTCCCTCTAACGATAGTTAAGACCCAGGATTCTGTTCCATTGCTTCGTTTCTATGTAGTTTCAGAACTTCTGATAAAAATGAATTAATACTTACTAGCCACAGATGTATAGTCCTAGAACCACTGACCTGTACCAATCATCTAATGCTCTCCCTTTTCATTTGTAACACACATACTACCCTACAGGGAAAAAAAAATAGACCTCCCCGGAATTCACTGAGCGCCATACTTCTCAGAGGAGACTAACGAGGCCATGTCTGGGTCTTATTAAATGTCATAAATAAATGGTTCGTAACCCAAACGAAAGATGGACTTTGTCATAAGCATCACTCCCACCCAATGCGTTGTCACTGGAACATGCTTTCAGAAACATGACATAACTTTACTTTAGTTGTCAGTTGAATCCTTCCTGACACTTTAAAACCCAGCCTTTGTAGAAATTGCTAGAGGAAGAGATACATTACTCACAACTGGAAAGAGCCGCAAAGGAAAATTATCCGAAGCTCACACCAGGAAGAGACCTATGGGGTGGTTGTTTTGTTTGTAGGTCTATAGTTTTGTTATCGAGGAGAAGTTTGAATTTCATGCTCGGGATTAAAATAGTAAAAGTGTCAGCAAACACCTGTGTCTTGGGGAAAGCTATGTAAGATTTCAAATCTAAACCTTGCAGACATTACTTCTGTCTTCATTGTTTGACTTAATCTGTTTTCTCTTCCTATTGAAATTAGCTTTTGCTTTGAAATCTGACACAGCGATCGATTATTGCAAAGGGAAACAAGAGAAAAGAATTTGCGGGAGGGGAGGTATTGTTTATATACATGGCTTCATTATTTTCAAGCCAAGATTTTTGTTTTACTTGTTCGGAAAAAATAAACTTCTCTGTGCCACAATGCATTGCCTGCTAGTATTTTATGGAACAATATTTGTGTGATCAATGATCGCTTTTCTTTGTGGAAGATGCTGACATGTGCCAGGTAGGGCTCGGTTTTTTCCTGCCCAGGGGTGGTCAGGGGTGGGTGTCGAGCATGCCATCTCTGCGGGTGGTGTGTCTGCATGAGCAGTGGATGGATACCCGTGTGCAGGCCCCCTCCCCCACCCCCAGTGGACTGCCGGTGCTTACAGAGCAGCCCGGGATCCCTGTGTCTGCTCAAGAACAAAGTGGCCACCTTTGCAAAAGTGCAGAAGAAAAAGGACAAATCCAGTCGGTGAGAGGGACCGCCCTGTGGGGGTTAGGTAAGGGGGTTAGGTAAGCTCCTCCTGGAGGAGCGCTGTCCTCCCACCCCACCCTGGAGAATCTTCTCAGAAACCATCCCCACCAGCTGCGACCTTGCTTTTCTCAGAATCACTGTAACACTTTGTCTGAACTACCCTGGTGGTGGTTATCAGTCTTCCAAGAAACAGTTATTTGTTTTTATCGCCCATTCTTGTCAAAAATTCCATGAGAATAGAAATGTGATACATTCCTTTTGCTCAAGGTGATACTCAGCAAGGGACTTTTGAATGAACCAGTAAAGCAGACTTCTAGAAGACGAAGGAATGCATAGAGACTATGACAAAAAAGGGAAAACACCTTGTATGATATTTCAGGTTTGCGTGGGACATTTGGGTCAGTGGAAAGTGTGGTCTCACTAGGCCTCAGAGTTGTTCGGACAGCCCGTGCTAAAAACACAGAGCAGTTGCAGACATGATAAAGCTATTTATTAGAGGCTTGATGGCTTCGAGCAAATAACTAGATGGAGATTGAGGAATCCTGTTATATTAGATGGAAAAGAGCAGAATTTTATTTGAAACATTATATTTCTTTTCACAACTAAGAAAAAATATCTTCTTTAAAAATTCCAATCATACATGACGATGACTTCTTACCACAAACTTTGTTCTAAGAGAAGTTCTGGAACTGTCCAGAATGTTTTGGAAGCACTGACTCTTTTTGACACCGACATTCATGACATGGATGCCTATCCCTCTCTTTGCCAGAGGGTCCCTCCTTTAACATGTGCGTGTAAGGAGGAGGCTTGGTCTGCAGATCTCTTGAGTTATCCACGCAGCCTTCCCTTCAGTGCTTTCCACTGCTCCCAGCTCCTCCGTGACTGCCCCCTGCCCTGTCCCAGTGGAGGTGCTGTTGGCCCTTGTTGTGCTTCCCTCTGTCAAGCAGGGATCAGGTGATGCAGATGGCGCTGCCCCCACTAGGACCACTGCAGAGACAGTGAGGGGTGTGTGTGTGTATGTGTGTGTTGTGTGTGTGTTTACGCTAGCCTGTTTTTTAACCTCCCTGAGCCCCATGCTGTGGTTAAAATAGCACAGCCATCTATAACTTTCTGCAGTGACTGAAGTGTTCTATAGGTGGCCCTGTCTGATGCCATAGTCAGTAGCCATATGAATACTTTCAATGCGGCCAATGCAACTGAGAAACTGCATTTTAACTTCATTGAATTTTAATTCAAATGGAAATGGTCACATGTGGCCAGTAGTTACCATATTAGACGGCGCTTGTTGAGAACAGGGCTGCTGATTCTTGCCAGCTGTGCGATCTTGGGTAGGTCCCTTAATGACCCTAAGCCTAATTTTCCTCATCTGTAGGATGGAGATAACTAAGTACCTACTTCATAGGCCTGGTTTGAGGGTTAAATGATGTATGCAGAACACAAGGCTTGCTTTTTGAGAAGGGCTCAATAACTCTTAGCTCTTGTTCATGATACAAATTATGATGGCCCCTACCCTCTTTATTCAAGTGTCTCATCTTTTTTGGAGGTTACCTGTGCTAAGTATTCCTCAGGTTCCCTTTGATGCACACTGCGGCCACGAATTCATGCTTTTTAACGCTTCTTTGCTACCCTCTTGCTGGTGGGGGTGGGACAGGAAGTTAGCGAATGTTTCCTAGTGAACTGGGCCAGGTCTTGAGACCTCATCGGCTTCCAGGTTCCCTCTGACCCTGTGTCTGTGGTAAGAAAAAGGTCACATTCCCTCTCAGTGTTATGCTCAGTCATAAGCATCCCCTAACGATGGCACTGGGGCCCCAAACGGACACTTGGATGGAACAGCTCTATCAGTTTATACACTCACATACAGGGAACTTGTGACAAGTTCTGGCATTCACTGCACACGGTGCACATGCCAGTGTGGGCCTGACTGTGGAACCCTCGACTGCACGAAGAACTTGCACTTGGAACATCTGTTGCCCTGTCTTCACTTTGATGTCCTCGTATGACTTGCAGGTAAACTCTGTGACTCCCAGTGGATGGAATCTGGGTCCTAGACTTTTTACTCCACTGGGACTTCTCATTCCTAAATAATCTAGGGCAAAATGGATGAGCTGGAGGAGGGATGGCACCTGACATTTGAGCCCCAGGTGCAAATGCTCCACTGGGGAAAGGTGGGGAGGCTCCGACCCTGCGCATCTCTGCCAGGGGTGTCCAACCCCTGGCCTATGGGCTCCACGTGGCCCAAAACAAAATCATAACTTAAAGCCTCTTTTTTGCTCATCAGTTTCTGTTTGTGTATTTAATGTGTGGCCCACGGCAGCTCTTCTTCTTCCAGTGCGGCCCGAGACGGCAAAGGGCCGGACAGCCCTTGCAAGTCTAACTGTTGACGTCTCCTGACTTGGTCCCTGAAAACCCCAGACCCATTCCTTTCTGATTCCTTCCAGAAGCAAAGAACTCACCTGAATGAATAACGACAGAAATGTGAGGCGATCGATCTCATAGTAAATTCTTCTTAATTTAAAGTTTCTTTGATATTTGAAGAGATTTCGAGGCCGTCCTAGAGAGAATATATGTTTAACAGAACACCCGTAAAATATGAACTGTGAGGTCTCTGTACTAGTAACGGAAATTACGTCTGTTCAGAAGAGAGAGTTATATGTGTTTGGAGCAATTTTTTAAAAAGCAGTGGTATGTGTGTTCCCACCTATTTGTTTTTGAGGTTTTCTTCTCCAGATACTATTCAAACAAAGAAATAATAGTATTGGTAAGTAGCCAAGTAAGTAGCTCTTATTTTGTACAGAAGAATAAAATGTTCAGTCCTTGTAATGTGAATAAGAAGTCTTCTCAAGTGAATATATAATATTAAAGAATCACTGAATTTAAGCCTATGGGTTATGTGTACGTACTTTAAACACTATTTCAACAATAAAGTAAGGAATTTAAGAAAATTCCCCTGGTAAAAGACCCACAGCAGTACAAAAGTGAGGTTCTGAAACAACAATAATAAAAAACATCCTTCCACAACTCCTTTACTTTATAATCATTAGTCAGTGAATGAGCTCATGATTTTCAGCTTAACTTTCTCTTGAAGTTTACATATTTTGATTTTTTTTTAATTTCCTGTATAGCACACACAATTCTTGGGTACATGAGGAGGAGGAAGTTTTTATGAATTGAAGTTACTATTACTGTTTCAGGTGAGAAGAACTATTATTAAACCTTTAACATATTACTTCACCAAATAGTACCTTTAGTTACAGAGGAATATATAGTCGAAGCCAGAGTGTGGGTAGTAGAACATGTCCTGTTAGAAACCTACCAAAACCTGCCGATTATTTCTTAATTGTGATTAGCGGACAGCATTCAGAAAGCAGTAGCCTCTGATGTGTGACAAGACCCTGTCCGTTGATTTGCTGAGACACTGGTCTTCATTGCAACAGCCATCCGGCAGTCTCAAAAGCAAAATTAGCAATGTTAATTTTATCTATTCGTTGAACGGAAAACATTGTTCCGTGTCAGTGAACTTTCTAGATAAGCGAAGATTGCAATCTTCTCGAGGACGGAGGCCAAGAGTTCTTTATTTAAAGTGTATTTCCTGGTGTCAGTACTGCAGTTTTAGGTGCAGGCACTTAAAATGGACCTTTTGACTTTGCCATAGTTTCTTTGCCACAGCCTCGTCATAGGCAGCAGGGCGGGGTGGAGGGAATCCTTCACACATACTCTGGTGCAGCCATTTGTGTATGAGTTTCCCTCCACTCACCCCCGCTTCGCTTTCTGTTTAGTTCACCTCCGTATCCTTGGCAACCGTATCCTGGTGTCAGCTCAGTCAGTGGCTCTCGCGAAATGTCAAACGGTTTTACCCAAACTACTTCGGGGTTAGGTTCTCTGCGTGAGTGTTCTCACTGTGCCAATCACTTATCTGAGTGACTCAGTTATCTTACGTGAGTGTCAGTTTCCTAAGCTGTAAAGCTAGGAGACCACTGCACAGCTTTACGAGACTCGTGCCCCTGACCCAGTGTCTGGCAGATAGCAGGCATCCAGTACCTGTCTCCTCCCTTCCCCTCCCTTGTTTCTCTACAGGACAGGTATCCTTTTCCTTCAATTTCTAGATGAAGTAACTGAGATAAGTTACATCACCTACCAAAGTCCACCTTTATGTTTAGAAGAAGCACCAAGATAAGACTCTGTCTCCTGACCTCCTACCTGTATTTCTGCTATTGGTTCTGGCAGTCCTGTGTGTAACGTGGTCTGTAAATAGTTACTGGATTTCGCTGTGGAAGCCCAAGTGAAGAAATAGATGAGAGAATATATTCCAGACCAAAAGACCGTGAGAATTTTATTCATTTATGCAACACATGTTTCTTTGTTGTTGACTCAGCAAAAGGTGCTAAGTTTGGTCTTAGGTAAGGTTCACAGGTGAATGGGGCAAAGCCATGGTCTTAAAGAATCTGCATGTGACGAAGATAAAAAACACAAATCGAAGGATGATGCTCGGTGACATGAGTGATCAGAGCCTTCCAAGTGGCGTCAAGTGGGAAGAGACTTCAGAGGGGTGAGGGGATCACTTCTAGAAGGCAGCCTGTTTGGGCCGGGGCGATGATCCCTTCCTCCCTCATGGTGGAGCAGGCTTTCAGGGGCCTGGAGTCCTGCCCATTCTCGAGCTCCTCTGCCAGTGTTTCCTGCTCCTTGTGTTAGGTACAGTCACCAGGAGAAAATGACTGGATTTAGATTCACAGACAAAGCTCTTTATAGAACCAGTTGTGCAGTTATTCCTGCTGCCTTGTCCTCATCTGCACCAGCTGTTCTGGAAAGAATTGCCTTTGCTTCCCACGTTTAATTAGTCACTAATGACCAGTGCAGGCTATCAATGAATACAGTGCTTATTGCCAATGACTCGGGTCAAGCATGGCAGATGGTTCCTCGTGCTGAATTCTCCAAAGAGCATTTATTACAAGAAGATGGATGCATCAAGTTCAACAAAACGGCCAAGAGCAAACGGTTTGCAGATGGCTGGCTTGCATGGGGATATTTCACCACAGGACACTTCACCACAGAGTTCGTTCTTGCTTTCGAAGCAGGCTTTTCTCTCTGCTTTCTCCTTCCCTCTTTCTTCCTCCCTTCCTTCTTCCCTTCCACCTTTCCTCCCTCCCTCGCTGCCTTCTTTCCTCCTTCCCTTCCTCCCTTTCTCCCTTTCTTCTTCCCTTTCTCCTTCCCTCCCTTCTTCCTTTCCTTCCTCCCTTAAAAAATGTCTTATGGTCCTACCCAAGGGAAGTATATAAAAGAAATACGAGCTATGATTTCTTCCTAGGTGGAACTGACCATAAATTTAGGGAGATAAAACCTGAACAATAAAATGATATTTGCATATAGATAAGTGTAGGGTGAGGCAACCCAACCTGTATCCTTAAGGGTGGAAAGAATTCACAGCAAGTGATCCAGTGGAGGTAGGGGTTTGCCAGGAAGGCTTCTTAAAGCCAGTTTGCTGACTTTCTTTGCTGCTTGCTGCAAAGCAAGTTACTTCAGGTTCCAGTGATTGAATTCCATATTATTTTGTTTTTTATCCATATCATCAGCACTTTGGCATTGGGAGGGGGGTTGTTTTATCATGCAGGTCAAGCTGACTGATGCCTAGTTTTCTTATCACCTTTCCTGATATTTACAAAGTGTTCAAACTTCAGGCCCATTTGAGATGGGCATGGCCTTTTAATTCTCCATCTAGTCTTCCCTTGGCGTGACCATATTTTCCAGTGGGATTATGTGAGTGATGTTCAGGTGTCGCGACAATAAGAGGACCTGTTTTGACCACAGCTTAATTTTATCCTCCAAATTCGAATTTGGAGGATAAAACAGTAACTTCAGTTGACAGATGAAGGAACTGAAGTTTACAGAGATCAATCCAATTGCTTAAGATTAGATGATGGAGCTAGGGTTTGAACCCAAGTCTCCCTCACTCCCAAACCCGTATGTCCTCCACCGCACTAAAAGCTTCCTGAACACAAGGCTTGGAAAGACATGGCACGGGCCCCACCCCTGGTGGGGTGAGCTGGAGTCAGGGGCCCCTGCGAGCTCCAGGAAGTGCTATGGAAACTGAGTGACATGTGCAAGGAGGGAGGCTAGGGAAAAGGAGAAGGGAAGTACATCAAAGTTGTTCCTGTGTCATCGGTTTTGTGTTCAGCTGTGAACACTCTGTACTAAGGAAGGACTGTGTCCCCCGGCCTGCCCGCTGGTCTCCCGGCCTGCCCACTTGTTCACAGCTACTTTGGGGAGAGTACAATGCTGTCCCTGAGGAGGCGAGATGGTGTGACCCCCTTGTGGATCCAGAATGAGTCTCCCCTCTGACCATCTTAGGGCTGGGACCAGCCATCCTGTAGAGCCTCACGCAGCTATCACGGTCTTTTCCCCTCAAGAGTCTCATTA
>PVKM010015468.1:0-27887 GCA_004027735.1 Carollia perspicillata
AAAAAAATGTGAAGCTAAAAAAAGAAATTAGAAAACAGGAAAGGCTTATTGCAGTACATTTCTAATTAATTATCCAATTATATTACATTTTCCCCAAGAATCGAGCCTCTTTACAAATAGAACCATATTGAGGGAGAAACATATAATGACCAAGCAAGCACTTACAGCTATGAAAAAAATGTAGAAACATCATCAGTGTGTAGAGGCTTATAAAATGATAGAATCCACATAGCTTCTTATCCTGAAAATGAAATCAGATAGTAATTACTTAAAGGTAATAAGTGAGAGTGTATTGTTGTGTATAAAACTAACTTTTAAAATATTTGTGATACAAAACATTTAGAAAATATTTCATGAACTAACAGAAACTTATGCAAACAAAGACATGCTTGACTTGTGGGCGAACAGGCTGAGTTCTTCCCGGCACTGTCTGTGTAAAAGTAGGCTGTGGGGAGAGGGCTAGGCTGGTGGTAATGGAAAGAATAGGGAGTTGGAATGGCTTTCTGTTCACCTCACCGGTCTTTGTGACCTCTTTGGACCTTGGCTTTCTAATCTAAAAATTGGAAAAACTAATAATAAATACCCATTAAAGTTGTTAAATAAAAAGCATATTTGAAGTAAGTAGGGACATTCTTGCCAAATAACAGTGATTCAATGAATATTAGCTCTGTACTTGAATTTGGAGTCTCCCTTGGTGATTCAAATTTAATTACTGAAAAGGCTAATGGCTTCTAAAGTAGCCATTTTAGAGAGTGAATTCACAGCAGGGAGAAAAACTCAAGCGGTTATTCTTTCACAGAATTCAGTGAACAGGTCTTGGGCTAATTTATTCAATTTAGAACCAAACAGTTGTGGAACAGTGAATTTTCAACTTTATATCATTTGTTTTGATTCAAACTTGACTTTGAGAAGTTCACAAGTGCAGAGGGTTTTTTTGTTGTTACAGAACAAGTTGAGTTTTCATCCTAGAAAATTCATATTCAGTAGGCTAACTTGATTCACAGCCTTTCTAAGAGAGAGATTCAGAAGTAGATTAGCAAGTCTATGGCAATTAAAGACTGAACTAATGAATAACGAAATTAGGTTACAATTTTATCATCATGACATCTATTTTACTTCCATAATCTTTACCTCAGGACACAAAAAAATAACTGTAGCACTTTTTTCAAAAGAATAATTGTTGTAGGGGAAAGGAAGTGCTAAAACAGTCTTATGAAATTCCATAAACAATTCGGAAGAGTCTGAATGGCGATTGTTATCTGAGTCTTTATCCGAAAGACTCAGCGACAGGGCAGCATGGAGATTTGGCAATGTCTCTGCTCGTCTGCCCGCTCAGCTAGGACACAAGTGTGTATCACGGGGACCCGGTGGTTTAATTCAACTTCTGAAAGCAGGACCTTATTGACTTTTTAAATGAAATGATATTTGTTGGGGTGACATTGGTCAACAAAGTTATACAGGTTTCAGGGATACAATTACATAATATATCATGTGTATATTGTGTTGTACGTTCACCATTCCAAGTCAAGTTTCCTTCTGTAAATGGTGAAAGTAGATCTCGAAGAATTCAGAGCCAAGACTCAAATTCATGAGAGATTTATTCAGCAAGCAAAGAAAATGTACACTCTAAAGAAAAATTTTTTGAGTGGGCTGAGCTGCCCTGGGATGTGGGCTAAGGCTCTTTTTAATCCCTTGGTGGGGGCAATTAACTGCATTTTCTTCAAGCTGACCTGTCAGGGCCTGCCCTGTGGCCTTCTGGCCTTGTATGGCAGTCAGATGGGATTTTTCTCCAGTCCCCTAGGGGTGTGCTGCTTGATTAGCTATATGCCAAGGGAGAAAAGGTCCGGGGAGGATCAGACCTGTATGCCCAAAGACAGTCTAGGGGAGGAACAGGTGTATTAGGGACAAGGGCCTGATTAACAATACTTATCCCCAACTCTTGCTCTCCCAGTTCTGCCCATTTCTGGGCACCCAGGGCTTTTCTCTCTAGTGACTATCTGCTCCTGGCCCATCACCCTTGCTCTACTCATGCCTGTTGGCATGCCTGCCACACTTCCATCACTATTTGTCACCCCTTTGTTGACTTTTAATCTTACATTTTTGTGTTCATTTTGCTTTAAAATCATGACAGTCTAGATTTTCTTTTACCTGTTTTCAAGTCACAATAATTCTGAAATAATCATTTCATCATGCACAACAAATATGTTCTCTAAGGTTTTCAGGCTACTCTGCAAAACAAAGCAATTTTGTGATCATAAAAAAGCTTTAAAGATATGAATTTCGTGTGAGAAAAGAGCACTGTGTAACATCTTTTCAGACTTGTAAAGCACAAAGAAATGGAGGGTATTGGACATATGGAGTTGTTCATTTTGCACACCAGTCGCTATCAGATGTTCTTAAATAACAGGATGAACACATGCTTAATTAGCTCAATTGTCTGTGGAAAACTGTGGTGATGCTCGACTTCCCTTTCAGTTTCAAGTTTATGATGCCTTGGAAATTCTCTCTGAAATTTGCTATAGTACATAATGCTTGTACATTATGATTTAATAAAATTATCCAGCTCTACTGAAATCTGCTGTAGTCCATCAAAATATTTCTACTTAGCAATAATATTATCACACAGAGCCACAGACATACCTTAAACTGTCATTTTATGGGTTATATTGTGAAGATAGGATATTCTGCAATTCTTATTTATATCAACACATTTTCCTATTATCTTTTATTTAAAAAAACAAAAACAGACAACAGTATGGTGATCATCAGAGTGAAGGGTTGGGGGGAGACAGAAGGGGGTAAAGGGGGAAACGGTGATGGAGGGAGACTTGACTTGGGGTGGTGAACACACAATACAATATACATATGCTATATTATAGAATTGTACACCTGACACCTATATAATTTTATTAACCAATGCTACTCCAATAAATTTAACAAATTAGAAAAAAAAATCTGTAGAAAAAGACACTATTTGTAACCACAAAAATTATAAAGTAGAATTAACCTACAGGGATGCAGAAAACTGTTATGATAAAAAAAAAATAAAAACCACTTAAGAAATATAAGACCTGAAGAATTAGAGCATTATAGCACATTCATGACAGGAAGATGGTGTTGTAAAGATATAAATTGTCCTTAAGTTTAAAAGAAAACACAGTGACCTTAACCTTTACTATCAGATCTAAAAATGTTCATATCTCTTTTCCTTATCTAGTCATTGAATGGCTGTTTCAGATGTCATGAAGTCAAATGCTTATGATGTCACCAGTAAGAAGAGATGATAGTATGGTGAATTGGAAAGTGTGGGCTCCTTGTGATAACATTGGGCCCATCTGGGCAATCCAGGGTAATCTATTTACACACCAATTATTAGCAACCTTAATTCTACCTCCAACCTTAATTCCTGTTTGCCATAGAATACATAATATTGGTTCTGGGGATTAGGGCATGAGTTTTTTAGGGGAAGCAATTATTCTATTTATTACAGAATATATTTTCATTTTTAAAATAAGTTGGAAACCTGTGTTTGAGGTGACATGCCTAGATATTTAAATGTTTAAAGCTAATTATATATTTTAATAATTTTATGAGATACATAACACTTTAGTAAGTCCATTTGGCCTACAGACTGCCTGTTTGCAACCACTGGTCTTTTACAAAGCATCACGTATATTTTATTCAAGTTTTTAAAATCTAATTGATGATGCAAACATTTAAGAAAATATGTAAAGCATTTTGTGAACAGCACAGTAAAAGCACACTTTGTAGGGCGTAAGGAATGGCCATTGTAGGGTGAAGCAAGATAGGTCTTGAAAAACATATGATGGATCTGGATTGGCAGAGGGAATTTTGAAGACATTATGATTAGTTAGAACAATACTACCAGCAGTGGGGATAGGAGGAACAGGGTGTGCATTGACACACCTAGAAGCTGGTCTTGCTGGTGTAGGAGGGACCAGACTGGGGATACATTATATGAAACAGTGGCCCAGTTAATATACAGTTTCAAGGCTTTCTTTAATTTGGCTTTATTTTGAGATGCAATAGTTATTGTTTGGGTTCGTGGGCTAGAGAAACAAGTGGATATAATACCAGATAGTGAAGTTATTTTGAGAGTTATCATAACAGAAATGGAAGCATGAGGACCATAAAGATGACTGTTCTAGTTATCCAGGTATGAAATAATGAGAAACCTATACTAGGGTGCACAATGGAGGTTGAAAATAATCTGGAAGACATCATATGGAATGGATCAGCAGGACTATGAGATAAAGGTAATGATAAGATCCTGAGTCTTGAGACTAGGAGCACAGTTAAATCATTGGCTGAAGTACATAAATTTGGGTAGTAGAAATCACTGAATTGGATTGATCTATCTGTCTGTCTATCTATCTATCTATCTATCTATCTATCTATCTATCTATTGTCCAAGGGAAAAGAGTGTGGTGCCAAGAACCAAGCCGTACGAGATGCCTACATTAGAGTGTCTGGGAAAAGGTGAGGGAGCGGGAGGAGAAGGAGAGCAGAGTGTCATAGCCCTGTCTGAACATTTAGGGGAGGAGGGAGATTTAGGGCTGGAAAAGAAAGGGTTCCACGATAACCCAGGATTTGTCAGTGCAAGAATTGTTTGATATGGAAGTCAAGAGAGCAAAAGAAGGAGAAATTGTTCAGAAGAGTTTGCAGTGGAATCTTGAGGCAGAAAGGAAATGCTCATGGAGGGTGAGACAATGAATTTCCAAGCTTGTTAGTCTTGAAGAGATTATACGATGGAAAAAGGCCAGTATGAGAGGGTGGAGCAGTGTTCCTGAGGGGACAGGTGTAGCAGCACAGCTTTGAAATGTCTGCCAGATCAGCTTCTGTGAGCTGTGCTTGTCCTACCCTCAGGGTGAGCCCAGGAGACCCTTGTCTATTGGCCACAGCACATTTTTTCAGAGAAAAGAAATGGCCACATGACTCAAGCTAGGCCACTCACAATTTCTTTTCTATAAATTTGCCATTGAGCTTGAGGAATGTGTCACTTATTTCTTAGGGTGATATGAAGTGAGGACATGTAAACTGAATGTGCCATTTAATTGTGCACATGTATATTGCAGCCGTGAGAATCAGTCAAGAGATGAGACAGAGCGAGCAAGCTGGCAGTGAGGCAAGAAGGAGGGGTTGGAGGAAGACACTGCCTAGATTCCTCCTGGCTTTCTTGACCCTGCTTTAAGCTCTTTGTGAAACTTTCCCTCTCCCCCTCGAGATTATCCCATTATTTCCCCCAGACAGTCCCTTCTTTGCTTAAACTGGGCTGAAGTGATTCTGTTCCTTTTAACTGTAAGAGCCATGAATAAGGCACTAGGAAAAGTTGAATCTAGAACACTATTACCTCCTCCTCAAGTAGCAGGAAAGTGGAGGGAACTGGTACAGTAAACCAGCTGAGAAACCAGGAAAAACAATAGAGGTACTTTGTAAATTTCATATTCTTTACTTTATGATTAGTTCTAGCCTGAGTTGCAGGGGTGTCCAACCTTTTGGAGTTTCTGGGCCACACTGGAAGAAGAGTTGTCTTAGGCCACACATTAAATATGCAAACACTAACAAAAACTGATGAGCAAAAAAAGGTTTTAACTAAATTTATGATTTGGGGTTGGGCCGCATTCATAATTATCCTGGGTCACATGTGGCCCATGGGCTGCCGATTGGACACCCCTGATAAGTATACTTCTAAGAAGCATGACTTAAACAGCTGCTGTAGGTTAGTTGCCCCTTCCATAGGTTTTGTCCCATAAGAATGTCCCTTATCACAGCATTTATTATACTATATTTAAGTAGCGGTGTTCTTGTCTGTAACAGCCTCTAGACTTTAAGCTCTATGGAGTTAGGGACCATGAGTATTTGTTGAAAGAATAGTTCATATAGACCCAGTGGAGACTAATAACTGTCTATTTTGCACACTGTAAGTAGAGCCTCACACAATTGAAACAGCTCTTCCCAGAAATGTTTGCAGTAGAAATTTAGAACTGATCCAAGCAACATCATGAGAACTAAAGATTGTCTTGTGTAATTTGTTATTACAAATATGAGGTATTTAACATAATTTATTTAGAGATTTATTTTAGAAAGCTATTGATTTCTTTAACTATTAATAATACTCTCTTCCAAAAGCAATCTGAAAATGTTATGTGATAATTTTATGGGTCAAGATCTTCTAAACACAAATCTGGAGAGAAAAGGAAGAGAGAGATATTTCCTGATTATTTGTGATTTCTTTTAGCAAAAATTTTATTAAGAATTGTAATGTGCAGTTGGTGGAACTGTGATAATAAAATCAAAGGGGGAAATATAGCTGTCTCATGAAATGAGCTGGTCAGTTGACTAATCTACACTGGTAGTTGCTAGCTCTTGCAGACTTTGGATCGGGCTGCCTTTCCAGGCAGGTCTTCTAGGTCTATACTTCAACAAGTGTTGCTTACCCCTCTGATGATCTCAAAGTAAAGAAACCTTCAGACTCAGTCCAGAGTTTTTCCTTGTAAGAAGAAAGCATTATGATGAGGTTACTATGAATGTCGTTTGGATCTGGCACAGATTATTTTGGATTTTTAAGATGTAAAAGAGATGGTGAGCTTACCCATTGTTTCCAAAGTTTGATTATTTTAGATTCTTGGTACAGATCTTAGACAAATTAGCCATCTCATTAGGACTTATGTGTTTGAGAACAGTGCTGAAGATGCAAAGTCTTTGGTTCTAAAAATAAGAACACGTTTACTCATTCATACCCACACCCTACTCCACCCTGCACTGAAAAGCAGCCAGTGAATAAAGGAGAGGCCCTCTACTCCTCTCCCACCACGTCATTCGTGTCAGTGTTTTCAGGTGTCAGATTGGCAGTCCCTCGTCTTCCTGCACACACTCAAGCTATCTGAACCAATTTTTCTCCCTCATTGAAATCTATTCCATCATCTTCTGAACATATTGATCTTCAGTCATGCACATACTCATCATACTCTTCATGGTGTCTCTGCCTGCAGCCTCCCGTTCTCATTATTTCTGTATTGGTCACTCTGTCCTCACAGCTGATGCCAATCACGCTTCTTGCAAGTGCATTTCAAAGGCATCGAGCCCCTAGTGTTTCACTCACGGGAAAATAACACTGAATCTCTCCTTTGTACCTATAGGGTGGATTCACTTTGCTGATTTAATTTGACTGCTAGTCAAAATTTTTAAGATTTTTTATAAAAGTGCATGTATTTTCAACCCCTCCCCCACATTCCCTTTTCACCTTGTACACAAGCGAAAAGAGGAATTTCATATAACAAGCACAGAGAACATTTGTACCACACAAAAAAGAAAGGATCAATATTAATCACAACCTGAAGTCATACTACCTTTGGCTATGATCATCTCAGATCTCCTATCTGAGAGGGGCCCGGCTGGATGTATTTTTTAAATAGAAGACCCCGTGGGAGAGTCAGGTGGCTGTCAGAGGCGCTTCTGGAGATTCTGCTTGTGGCACCGCACGCTGGTAATTCTGTAGCTCTGCCTTTCTGAAGAAGGTTATGTATGCGCGCTGGGTTTCTAGTAGAAATCTTCACAAGATCGTTGCTAGTCTACTGTGGTCAGTGCATATTGATCCTACCTCATCTACTGGATAGATTCTATAAGACATTCAGTCAAAGTAGATTTAATAAAAATAACAGCAATAATAATTAAGCCTGATTGAAATATTATGAAATGCCAGCTGCTGTGCAGTCTGCTTCATTTCATCAAATTTTCAATAATGCAAATTAGCTTCTAGCCACATACTGCAGGTGAGGAAGCTGTGGCTTAGGAACATTAAGGATCACATGTCATCACTTTTGACATGCACGTTGTCTTAGCCCATTTGGGCTGCTATAACAAAATGTCACAGGCAATATGGATTATAAACAGCAGACTTCATTTCTCACATTTTGGATGCCACAAGTCCAAGGTCAGGGTGCCAGCATGGCCAGGTACTGGTCAAGGCACTCTTCCAGGTTGCAGACTGCTGACCTTTGGCTATGTTCTCACACGGAGGGGGAGGGGCTCTGGAGATGTGTCCGCTACGGAGAATAGTGCTTTTTTTTTTATAAGGACACTAATCTCATTCCTGAGGACTCTGCCCTGAGGATCTAAGGCCTCATATCCCAAATTCCATCACCTTTGGCATTATGTTTTCAACATATGAATTTTGGGGAACACAAACATTCAGAGCATAGCATCATGTTTCACATTTTAACATCTCTGAAATTGTGCTGTGTCTTATTATCATTGTATTTTATGAAGACAATTGGAAGTTCTATTTTTATGTGTGGCATATAAAATACCAGCATATCTTACTTTCAAAGGTAGTTTAAATTTCACAGAATATGGTAGCTTGTCCAAAGCGAACCAGTTAACAAGTGGTAAAGCAGACTGGAAATCCCGTGCTTTGTTCTCAGTCGCTACACATCCAACTGGGAAGGATGTGGCGTGTTCTTTTTAAAGCTGTAACATTCTTTCCACTGCAAGAGTTGGCATTGATAAAGGAATTTTAAAGACCTTCATTATTCGGGTCCCCAGTTTTTAGGGAGGGCCATTATGCAGATTAAAGGACGCTGTCCCAGTGACACTGGATAGAGAGGATGACCTTGGACACTCCTTTCAGTTTTCTTTCTGACTTGGATATTTGGTATCAGGATGAAGAGGGGACCTCTGCGTCTCTTTGTTTTTAGAATCCTATACTCTCTGAACTTAGTCTGTAGTCTTCTTCCGCAGTCCTTGAATATACAGATTACCCTCCTAGGATTCATAACCTAATTAATCAAAGACAAGGACAGCCATCTCTTTGCTTAGGGACTGATAGTTTTCTGTTACACATTAGGAAATGTGTCTCAGAAGGCATTTATCTTTCTTTACTTGCTGTTCACGTTGAAGAGTGAGAGAGTGAGAAAAGCAATAAACGGTTTCTCCTCTTCTAAGTGTTTCAGCATTCTTCGTATGGCTTCTCATGTTCCCCTGCCTCCTGTTTTAGTAACACTTCAGAATGTCTGCCAGTCTGTTTTAGAGACAGTTTATTGGCTGTGATACTGAGAAACATGCAACTTATGTTTCTTAACTTCTTTTTCTGCTCTATTTTCCTTTCCAAATTAATCCCACAAATGGCAACCATTTAAAAGTGGGAACTTGTCGAGAGAACTGGAAAAAAAATCATCCAATCCCAGACATCCATGATAGGATGTTAATGAAATATTTTGATATGCTGACACCTCAATTTCACACTGGCCTGGTAAGTGAAACTGTCTTGTAATAAGTGTCTTCAAGTCACAAAAACTATTGGAATGTTTCCAAAGTCAATCAGAGTTCTATAATAGCAAATTTCATCTTGGGGTAAATCACACAAAGAATTCCAAATATTTAACACCATTCACAATCAAAGATCAATCTCACTTTAGTCGTTAATCGAACTTACTGACCTTTGGTAAAGGGAAATGCTAATGTTGGGACTCTTCATGTAACTGGGTCATTTGTCACATAACAGATATTCTTAAAACCAGAAATTAGATGCCAAATTTAAATGCTCTAATAATGGGTTTTATAATCACAACTTTTTTTTTCATATTTTATGGCTTACAGTTTGTTTTAGACCTTTTTGAAAACCATTATCCCAATCTTTCCACCTATTATTTGCTTGGGCATTATTTCTTTTTATTCATCCTGCAAAAAGCTAAAGGTCGAATTACCACTTGAAAAAGACTTTAGGAGTTTCCAAACAGGAGAAGTTATATCTTGATTTATTTTTCTATTGCCTGACTTGTACTCTCTCCTCCCTTGTCTACCATTTAATTAACGCACATCAGTTTTGTTGTGTCACCTCTGCTGAGAATTGTGAATGAGTGATTAGTCCAATTTTAAGCTATTATCTAACACATCACACATACGTAATTGAAACAAAATGCTGCAGATAGACTTGCCTGGTTCATGCTTCTGTAATTTCTCACAAAGAGGTCATGTAAGCATCACTTCCTCTGAAACAAAGATAACTAGGGCCAGCTACATAATTTATAGAGGTAAGTGGGAAAAAGGAAAGCAAGACCCTCCACCTGGAGGTAAGGAAGTCAGTCTCCTTTTCTCACAGTCGGATGGATGGATGAATACGTGACCCACAAGGCAATGCCCTAGATACCTGGATTGACCCTGGGCAAGAGGCACATTGCCGGATCACAGGAGGTTCCTTCCAGGGGGGTGCTGAGTGCACCATGGGGCTGACAGCCACCCGAGCACTGGCGCACACCTGAATTGCCTCCCTGTGCCAATACCCAGGCTCTTTACCATTTGGAAGGGACCCACCCGGCAGTCCTTCTCCAGGCAGAGAGCAGCAACCTCCTGTGTGTGGGTGGGGACAGGGGTGGGAGGCAGAGATGAGAACCTGTCCAGAGATTGGTTGATGCACGACTGTGTGAATTGTGACTGTGCGCTTCTGGTTCATGCTCTGTTTCCCCCTTGGGCTTCACCTCCAAAACACTAACTCAGAGATAAAATGATTAAGAATTTCAAGATGCGACTACAGAGCATTAATACCCTTTGCAACTGCGCTGGATACACATGCCCTTGAAGCCTTCCCTGAAAGGTAGTCACTCCTGTTGTGAACTTAGTTACTGTGTTTTTTATTTTGTTGCTTAAAGCTTCAAATATTTATTCACAAGCATCTGCTCCCAGTAGATCATGCACTGATGAGCAGCCTGGTGGAAGAAATGGTATCCTTGGAATTTCTTCCATTATATTTAGAGCTACAGTACTGCACGTAACATGTTTATTAATTGGATGAGCAAAGCAAACAAAAAAGGCAAAATTCAAGGGATAGTCCTTAAACCCTCTCTTCTAGTTCATTTAAATTAGGAATGGGACGTTTTTGTATACCTCTTTAAAATATCTGTTTGAATATTATATCAGTGTTCGGGTTTAAAGGACTAGAAAGAGTACAAGAAAGTTGGTCTTTTAAATCTGATGGTTGCACCGTGCCTGTAAGTCAGGGTTTTCAACCCTGGCTGCAGATTGCAGTCACCTGGAAGTCATTTCATAAACAGGCATGCTTGTGTCCTTCACTCAGAGATTCTGATTTCGTTGACTGGGACGTGAGGGTTTGGTTATTATTGCATTTCGAAAGCTCGGAGGGTGAGGAGAGAGTGGGGGGAGGACTTAGTGCTAGTTGTGGGCCAGGGCCGTCAGCCAGATCCCCTACTCAGAGCCTCTGCAGAAGGCATGGCCTTTTCAGAGCCTGCCAGCTGGGCTACTAAGGGGAGTTTTCCAGAGCTAGTGTTAGGAGGCCCAGGTGGAAGCTGTAAGACTTCCTGTGTCCTAGCCCCAGAAACCTCAAAGCATCACTTCTGTCACATTCTGTTTGTCAAGCAAGTCACTAAGGCAGGTCCAGATGCAAGGGGAGAGGAGTTTGACTCCGCCTCTTGGTGTAATGTCAAGATCACGTGTGAAAAAGCACATAGGGTGTGAAATATCATTGCAGTTATCTTTGGGAATACAGTCTGCTGCAGGGGCTATGGTCTCTTTAAAGTCATTTTAGGCTGGACTACAACATTTAAAAGAATCAAGGAAATAGCCCAAGGTTTGGTATTTGTTCCATTGTTTTTCAATTCATGAGATGGGCTTTTAAGAGTTACCAAACTGTGGTTCCTAATGCTGATTATAAAAATTCTATTCAGTCTTTTAAATGTTTGTGATGATAAAAGTACACTGCTGAATTTTTTAAAGAATGAAATCAATGTACATGACAAAATCCCTTTATGCTACTCTATTTTTTCTCTCGTCCCTACTTCAATGAAAGCAATGTATAAAATCTATGATTTGGAAGGACAATGAATTCAACTCTCTAATTTTATATCTATATAGTAAAAATAAAACAGAATACTGAAAAGCCCAAATATTTTGAAACCTCACCTTGGCACTACCTCTTGGTATCTATCACCTGATGCTCGTTCATCTTTTGTCCAACTTGATTCAATGTAAGTCACCAAGTTCACATGGAAACAGGTGTTCCTCCACACCTGTCTGGCTTTAGGTCTTTCCTGGGTATGGTAATGTTCTGGAACTTTATGAAGAAAGACATTTAGGTTCAGTTTGTGGGAGTACAATGTATTGTTTTATGTTAGGAACATTTGACCAAAATTAGAAAACAGTAACATAAAGTTTTATCACTCAGCATGTTTGTATTATCTATTGTGCAGTCTAAACCCATCTAGGCAACCTAAACTGCGTATACAGTACACATAATATATAGATATTTTATGTGACCCTAAGGAGCACTCATTGTTGGTGAGAGCACACTGAGCAGTATCAAATGTAGGCTACAGAAACATCTGTACATTCGTTTTATCCTAGGTAAATTTACATTTATGTCATATTTTCCTTTGAAGAATGATGAGCTATAATCAGTGGCAGAGTCTTTGAAATAGATCACTAGGCCAGTCTTACAGTATAAGTTGGTACATTCATTTCATGAGCAAAGAAGCAGAGTTACTGAGACAGTTCAGAAGTGTTAGTCTCATCATGCTGAGCATTTTTTTTTTCTCATTGAGGGCCGCCTTGTGCACTTCAACATGGTGTTTTTCTTGCCTTTTTAAAAAACTAAGCAATCATTACTTTTCACCCTTCATCTTGATATCCTTTTGACTTTTTAAAATTAAAAAAATGAATTCCTTCCTACTATTCACTTTCCTATGTGTCTCTGAATAAGGGGTTACCTTCTTTGTTACCACTGCAAATACTCACCAAAAAAAAAAAAATGTTGGTTCTTGTATTTTTTCTGGATCTCTAGATTTAGTAAATGCCCATAAATCTGCATTGCACCAGACTTCCCAGGTGATTCCTATGCACAAGAAATATTTAGACTCACTGCCCTAGACCTTTGCTACCTAAAGGACAGTCCTGGGACCAGCAGCCTACACATCCCTGGTGGCTTGTTAGACATGCAAAATCTCAGCCCCCGGCCCACACCTGCTGAATCCTGGTCTGCACTTTAGCAACAGGCCCAGTAACTGGTGCACACTTAAAGGCTGAGAAGCACTGATATAGAGGGTTAAGTCCAAATACCTAAGCCTGTCAAACGCAGCTCAATATAATAGTTACTACCCGAGTCTCTCGCTCCTTCTGCCCTTTCCGTTCATTCATGTGCGTGCTCCACGGAGCCATGCCCGACCAGGAAGATGGCCTTTTAAAATCACAGATACTCTAACACTCTTGTGCTACAAAAATGTTGAGCAATTACTGTGGTTCAAACTAAATACTTGCACTTCCTTGTATGAGGGTTGCCATTTCATGATTCTTTTGCCTTTGGACATGAACTGCTACAATGACGTCTTTCCCCACTTGATGAGTTGCCATTCGCTCTTAAAGAGGAACTTTCCATGAAGTTTGTGTCTGTACATCTGGGATCTGACAGCTTTTATTTGCCTTTCGCCCATGTCCATGCCTAGAATATATAGGATGTTCAATTAATATTTGTTAAATGAATGAATGGATAAATACATGAGTATTTCACCTGTTTACTGTCTTCTCCAACACCACAAGTCCACTGCTGGTGGTGAAGGTTTTTTGTAACTTGCTTTATAACAGCTAATAGCAAAAGAAAACAGAGTAGGAATGTGTTTTCTAATTTTTAATAAAAGTAAAAGTGATATGTAAGTATATTTTGCATCATGAAAAATATACATTCCTAAAAGTTGTTACTAAGTATGGTCAAAATTAATCAGATTATGCTTTTAAGAGAAATGCTCATGTTTCTGAGATTAGAGCCCTATAGTATGTGAGTATATATATATTTAATAACATGCTGATTCTTTTTAAGATGGTAATAGTCACCTTTAAAATTTACCAGTTTTGTTATTGTGTTTTGTTGCTGCCTCTTCTGCTATGGGAGTAGTTTGGCATGGCATCTCCGATTTTACTCCAAAAGACATAGGAAGATAGAGAACATCTTTACGTCTCAAGTTTTTTCTGCTGTGCTGTGATTTTTACAAAGAGCATGGGTTGGATCAGTTTCAGCTTGGCTAGAGAGTATATACTTCACATATGCTCTTTGGCTTTGACAGTGTTATCTTGTGATTTAAGGATTTTCCTTTTGGTTGGCAGGTTTTTCTTTGGATGAGATCTTAATAAAACCTTACCTCAGACACTGCAAAATCACACACATACTCTATTAAAAAAACTGAAAAGAAATTTTTACTTTACAATGAATACTAACAGATAAATTTCCCCAAATTGCTTGCCCAGAGATAATCTGAATAGTTCCAATTATCCATTTCAAGAAAGAAAAGTTTCCTTTATTATTTTTCCTGCTTGCAAAAGTAAAGTCCCTTTAATGTATAAAATCTAAACTTGTCAGAGATATAGTAGTAAGTTCAAGTTTGTAGTAATAATCACTGTTAACATTTTAGCATCTATTCTTCCAGATTTATTTATCCATATACAAGGTTTGTCCGGAAAAAGTCCAGCCATTGTTAATATAACAAGAACAGTTTACACAACATCAGTGAAATCTGGCAGCCAAGGGGAGTGCACTGGAACATGCATGCAAGAACAATGACAACTTCACCAGACTAGTCAGTGGGGGCAGTAGATGCCTTCGAATCGCCATGTATACTGTGCAGCCATCGCATTCAAAATGACGGAGTGGGTAGAACAATGAATCCGCATCAAATTTTGTGTTAAGCTTGAACATTCCTCCACAGAAACTATTTGGATGATTCAGAAGGTTACAGCTGTGGGCAACTGGAGGTTGGCAGCTTCAACACAACAATGCATCCACTCAATGCATCAGGTCTCGTGCAGAGATTTTTAGCAAAACATCAAATCACTCAGGTGACTCAGGCCCCCTACAGCCCAGATTTGGCACCCTGTGATTTCTGGCTCTTCCCAAAACTCAAATCACCTTTGAAAGGGAAGAGATTTCAGACTGTCAATGAGATTCTGTAAAAGACAGCAGGGCAGCCGATGACAATTGGGAGAACTGTGTGAGGTCCCAAGGTGTCTGTCTACTCTGAAGGGGACTGAGGTGTTATTGCCCCATGTACAAAGTTTACTGTATCTTGTATCTTCTTCAGTAAATGCCTCTGTTTTTCATAGTATGTGGCTGCATGCTTTCTGGACAGACCTCATCATATATGAGGTATGTGTTATGATCCATAAAAGGCATAAACCCCTGGACCTAAAATGCCCTGGAAGGAACGTATGTGTTTCTAGACTACAATCATGTAGCACTTTGATCCATTGGTGTATGCTATGTTATGGGGAAGGGGTATACTTTATTCCTCTTTGTGTTTTGTATATATATAAACATTATAAGTACTTTATTAATATACATTTCCAGCAGTAAAATATTAGAAATGAATATAGTGTTAAATGAAATGATTACTCCAGAGTTCATTTACCTCTGTTTATATCTTTTTTCAATGTTATTAAGTTCTAATATTTTTTATGAGCAAATGATTAGCAGAATTTTGTGAAAACTAATTTTTAAATAGTTATTTTTCCCACCAACTGGGGATATTTCTAAATTGAAAGCACTAGTTTGTCTAGGATTCTTTGAACCGTATCAGTTTTAAAGAAACCCTCTTACACAAACACACACTCAAATATGTATTCATTTACAAATATTGGAAGCATATTTCAAGTTCAGGGTCAAGGGCTAAAAATTTCCATCATTATATTTAATGAGGATAAGGCATTTGAGATGCTTGAATAGAAGATGCTATCCACAGTTCTAATGATTATATAATAATTAGAAAACATAGACCCAATGACCATTCTCTGTGAAATTTTCTAGAGAAGGGAAAAATCAAGTTACTATCCTAGCATGGCGTTGTCCTTTAAGATGACTCCTAAATTGAACTTTTCATAATAATTACCTTGGAAAACTTTGAAATGTGATTCATCAATAGCTCTGGGCTAGATTTAAGGCTCGGATCAAGGTCAGGAATAAAATAACTTTGCCCAGCAAGAATATTACCTTTGTGCCTGAAAGAGCGTACACTAAGCGTTTTTACTAGACTTCTCTAGTGAGTGGGTGATTCTTCGTGCTTTTATTTCCTTCTGTCTTTTTAAGACACTGAAATGGAACTATTTTACCTTCACCCTATGACTGTATTCTGAAGTGTAAGAGGCAAAATTCACCTGTGTTTTGACAGCTGGAATTTTTAAGAAATTGTATATTTTAAAAAATTCTATTTCTTATTTAGAGGACAATTTCATATGTAACATTGTCTTTAATTATTTAAACATTTGCTTAACTTATGAAAACAGGAAGAAAATGTCTTTATTAAGCTGATTACTTTGGAACAGTGAAGCTCAACTTTGAAACATTCTGCCTGGGTTCAGATTGTTCCAGTATAATGACCCTCTGCTGAATAGCAGTGACCATTCCTTGGCATCTTCACGAACTCTGAACACTGGAGACCAGCTGGACACAGGGTGTTGTATCGATGACTTCATATTTACCATGGGAAAAGGGTGCAATTTTGAAATTTAATAACCACACATGCCAAGTCCCGTAACAGAGAGGTTTCATGTCCTTGTGGAACTTAGGTTTGCAGAATTGCTAATTGAGATTAGTCTTCAGGAAGAAAAGGAACAGGACGGTATGAGAGAAAATAACAGTATTTGTGGAGGTAGTGGGAGTGCTAGGTGTTCTCCTAGCTTACAAGTGTTAGAACTTTCTGAACAGGCATTGTCATAGATTGAATTTCCAGGAAACAGGCTTTGAGATTGGAGATCTGGAGGTTGATTGGGAAGTACCTTGGAGGATACGCAATGAGAGGAACAGAATTGGGCAGAAGCTGACCTATGTAATGCAGCTGCAGCAGAGGCTTAGCCAATCCTACAGACGGCTCTGGTATTGAGATGGTTCTTCAGAGATGTGCCTGCCTTGAAGCAACAGCGCCTGGTTTGGCATTTATACAACATTTTCCACTCTGCCTCCCTCATTCCACCAACACTCACCTCTTACCAGGGATTGGGAATGGGCTGTCCCTCAAGAGAGTATGGTCTTGGGCAAGGTCACTATTCTCAAAAGAGGATAATGCCTAGGCATCGTCTTAGAGCCCTCAGTCTCTGGCACACCCAGCACTGTGGGGATGGGTATCTCAGTTCTGAAGGGGAATCTAGGCAGCACATCAGAGCAGGCACTCTAACTGTAACTTAACACCTGAAGAGTGAGAAAGCCACAGTCCATTGAAAACGCATGGGAAGGACTTTCCAGACAGATAAAACAACAGGGACATAAGTCCTGAACTGGCAAAAGGCATGAGTTATTGACCTAACTCAGAGCGTCAAGGGGACTGATGTTCTTGCTGTATGAAGAATGGCTTTGGTAGGAGTGTAAATGAAAGTCAGAACTTTGCAATGGTTCAAGGTAAATGAAATGGTGGCTAAGGTGTGATGGTAACAATACATATTAATAAAAGTGTATATTTTCTAACTGTTTTTGAATGTAGAATTAACAGAACTTTGTGATGGACTGAGCAGCAGTGGAGTGGATGAGGAGAGATCAGGAGTATTTTTCCACATTTCTAGCCTGAGCAGCTAAGTGAATAGTGGTGCAATTTATCAAGATGGGGAATACTAGGGAAGACACAGATTCCTGAAGCTTGTTATACAAGCACATCTTGATTAATATAAATCTTACTTAAATATTTATACAAATAAACCACACTTTTTTTGGAGTAGTTCACAACAGTATGACTCTCCATCCCATCAGTAAAACATTTCCTGAGAAATAGTGGAATCATTACTGGGAAGTATAAGGGAAACAATATAACAATGTAGATTTTGTTTCAATTCAGAAATGTCAATTCTCTGAGGTTTCCATGGGTTCTATAGCACCTGCATAAGAACAAGAACAAAGAAAGTTCCACATGGCTCTAGATGCTCTGTATGAACACCTTAGCAGGGAGCCTATTGTTGGTACTTTGGATAACCTTTATGCAAAATGTCCCTCTTCATTTGATCACTCATTCAACTGCTATTCGCAATAGCTGCAATGTGCCAGGGACTGTCCCGAAATGCTACAGGACACAGTTCTGAACATGGCAGAAAAGGTCTCTGAGCTTTTCATGAACTTACAGTCTTGTCAAGGTAAGAAGACATTAAACTTGTCAGTAGCTAACTAAGATCATTTCAGATACTGCTTAAGATAGAAAAATAAAATGGGCATGTGGTGGTGAGTGCTAGTTGTGTTGGGGAGTGCAACATTTATTAGGGCAGAGGTGGAAGGCCTTCTTGAGGACAAGACAGGCAAGTTGAGGACTGAGGAGCCATTATGTGATGATCTCTGAGATCTTTTCAGGGAAGTTGGAAGAGAAAACTCAACTACCCAGTGTGGGAACAAGCGTGGACTATCCAAGAAGTAAAAGGAAGACCAGCTTATGCTGAAGCATAAGTAGGAGATAGGGCAAGTAGCAGGAAATGAAATTAGAGAAGTGCATCAGAAGTGTCTTGGAAGCCAGGGAAGGAACTTTGTCATTCAAAGAGCACTGGAAAGCCATCGAAACTTGTAAGTAGTGGAGTGACATGGTCTGATTTCTGTTTTCAAAAGATCATTTTTGTTGGTATAGAAAAAGGATTTTAAGTAAAATAGGTGGAGCAGGAGGCAGCTCTTGAGGACCTGGAAGCTGGCAGGAGCAACATGACTGTGACTAGGACTAAGGGGGTGGTAGTGCAGGTGGAGAGAAGAACGATGTGCAGTACATTTCAGAGTTAAGTCCAATGAGTGTTGAGGATAGCTTGGATCTGGAGGCGATGGAAAAGGTAACTCTCCTATTTGTAACTTGAACGGCAGGAGGAGATGCTGCTCAATAATAAATGGAAGTACAATAGAAAATGAATGTCTGTGAAAAGAACTGTTTTGCAAAAAGAACCCAAATGTTCTCTTGTAGAGATGTCAAGGTTGTTATTAGGCTTTGTATGGAGATGAAGGAAAGAAGTTTGAGTTGAAGTCATAAATCTAGGAGTTTTCAATGGACAGACACTAATTAGTAATATGGAACCAGGTGGAATCACAATTAATAAAAGAAGAAAAAACAGAGCCCACGACCAAGGCCAGGGGCAGCCTAATATTTAAAGGTCTGGCAGAAGAGGAGAGTGCAACAGAGACAGCATGCATTTTCTAGCCTCTTGATGCAGAATTTGGCACTAAATGTGACATATATATAAATATAATATGCATGATATATATATGTAAGTATGGTGTATATATGTATATAGTCTTTCCAGAAGGTACCAAGCCATGTGCTATGGAAAGTACAGACATTTATTGAAGAAGCTCCAAGATAAAAGAAACATTGTATACAGGACAGTGATGCCTCAGTCCCTTTCAAGGCAGTCCCCTCACACAGTTCTCCCAATCACCATCAACTACCCCGTCATATTTTCCTGAATCTCATCAATGGTCTGAAACCTCTTCCCTCTGAAAGGTGATATTACTTTTGGGAAAAGCTGGGCTGTAGAGCAGCTGAGTCCCCTGGGTGATTTGATCTTTCACCACAAAATTCTTCATGAGACATGATGCATGAGTGAGGCGATGAAGCTTCCAATCACCAGTTTCCCATCGCTATGGCCTTCTGAATCATCTAATAAGTTTCTGTAGAGGAACGTTCAAGCTTACCAGGAAGTCTGATGCCAATTCATTGCTGTTGTCACTCATTCATTTTTAATGTGACAACCACACAGTGCACATGCTCACTCAAAGGTGCTTACTGCCTCCACTGATGAGTACAGTGAAGTCATCATTGTTCACATGTGTGCATTCCAGTCCACTCTCCTTGGCAGCCAGGTTACATTGATGCTGGGCAAAATGTTCAAAATTTTATTAACAATGGCTTGACATTTTCTGGACAGGTCTTGCATATATATTTTTTTACTTAATCTCTTCAACTTCTTTCACCCAGTGCCCTAATCTCCCTTCCCTTTGATAGCAGTCAGTCTGTTCCATTACCCCTGACTCTGTTTCTGTTTTGTACATCGGTTTATTTTGTTCATTTGAAATCATGTTATTCATCTTTCTCGGACTGGCTTATTTCATTTAGCATAAGAATCTCCAGGTTCATCTGTCTTGTCACAAAAGGTAAAATATCCCTTTCCCTGCTTTTTTATGGCTGAATAGTATTCTGTTATGCAGATGTGCCACAGCTTTTTTATTCGTTCATCTACTGATGGACACTTGGGCTGTTTTTGGATCTTGGATATTATAAATAGTGCTGCAGTGAACACAGTGATGCATGTATTCTTTCAAATCAGTGTTTTGAGTTTCTTCAGATATATTCCCAGAAATGGGAATGCTGGAGCAAAGAAGTTCTATTTTTCATTTTTTGAGGATATTCCATACTGTGTTCCACAGGGGCTGCACCCACCTGCATTCCTACCAACAGTGCAAAGGGTTCCCCTTTCTACACATCTTCCCCGACACTTGTTTGTTGATTTATTGATAATAGCCATTCTGGCAGGAATGAGGTGATTAATCATTGTGGTTGTAACTTGCATTTCTCTGATGATTAGTGACTATGAGCAGCTTTTCATATGTCTGTGGGCCCTCTGAATGTCCTCTTGGGAGAAGCGTCTATTCAGATCCTTTGCCCACTTTTTAATTGTATTGTTTGTCTTCTTGGTGTTGAGTTGTATAAGCTCTTTATATAGTTTGGAAATTAATCCCTTATCAGATGTATCTTTGGAAAATATGTTCTCCCATGCAGTGCATTGCCTTTTCATTTTGATAATGGTTTTCTTAGCTGTGTAAAAGCTTTTTACTTTGATGTAGTCCCATTTCTTTTTTTCCCTTTGTTTCCCTTGCCTGAGGAGATAAGGCAGCAAAAATATTGCTATGAGAGATGTCTGACATTTTACTGTTTATGTTTTCTTCCAGGATTTTTGTGGTTTTGCGATTTATAGTTAAGTATTTTATTCATGTTTAGTTTTTTTTTTACTTTTAAACATTTTATTTTATTTATTTTTATTATTGACACTATTAGAGATGCCCTCATTTCCCCCGCCACCTTTGCCCACCCCCACCCAGTCCTTGTCCTCCCTTCCCTCTGGCCATCACCACACTGTTGTCTGTATGGTGTCAGGCGGTAGTCTAGTTTCATTTTTTTGACATGTACCTGTCTAATTTTCCCAACACACTTATTGAAGGCACTGTCTATACTCTATTGTATGTAGGAGACCATTCTGCGTGGAGTGGGCCCAGCTTCCACTGGGAGATGCCCAGGACCCATGCCCATGGATAGGTTCTCCCATGGGGGATCAGGCCAGCTAAGTACCTAGGCTACTTTGAGTCTTGCTTTTTGCTAAAAACTCCCTCACTCAGATCTGTGGCAAACATTACTGCAAAATAACTTCCTAAAAACCATGCTAAACCTTACTAGGACCAGTGTAACCAGTTCAACCACTTTTGCCTTTTCATTTGCAAATATCCCTCTTCTGTGGTGTGATTAGCGGCATTGGCTCCTTTGTTTTCTATAAAAGGTAACCACCTAAAGTGAACCTGTGCATAATAAATGAGGACCATCACGTCATGTACTGGGAAACCCAATAAAGGCCAGTCCTGAGAAGGGCCTCGGCTTTTTACTCCCCTCGAGAGAAAAGCCATGCCCATCCTTTTCCTCCACAGGACTCGGCAGTCCGTGTGAACGTCTCATTTTATCCATAATGCTGCGGACACTGCGGGCCAGTGTTTGCATCAGTTGTATGCTCTTGCCTCCTTGATTAAGTATTAATTGACTATAAGGGCCTGGGTTGACTTCTGGGCTCTCTGTTCTGTTTCATAGATCTGTATGTCTGTTCTTATGCCAGCTGCAGGCTGTTTTAATTACAATGGCCTTGTAGTATAGTTTGATATGAGGCAGTGTAACACTTCCAACTTTGTTCTTCTTTTTTAAGATTGCTGAGGCCATTTGAGGTATTTTTTGGTTCTATATAACTTTATGGAATATTTGTCCTAGATCTTTGAAATATGCCATTGGTATTTTAATAGGAATTGAGTCTACAGATTGCTTTCAGTAGTATGGACAGTGTAATGTTAATTGTTCATATCAAAGAACACAGTATATGCTTCTACTTATTTGTATGTTCCTCAGTGTCTTTCTTCATTGTCTTATGATTTTCTGAGCACAGGTCTTTTACATCATTGGGCCTCAGGAGAAGTATCTACTTCTAATGGTTGAAAATTATGGACATGTCCACTAAATTTAGTATGACTTCCTTTTAAGAGTAGTGTCTAAATTTAGTGGGACTATTTTCACTATTAAATTTATTGTGACCTTATCATAACCAAGAAAATATTTCTTCTTTAAGGAAAAGCGCTCTTAGTTTGCTTTCTCCTTCTCTGTAAATAAGGAATGATCACCCCTTCATGTAGAGTTGCTTATGAAGTACCTATATTAGGTTACTAAAAGTCACATTGAATGGTCTTATACTTCTACATCCTTAACTCATTGTCCTCTTCAGCTTTGTGTAAAAATAGCAAAGGGGACATACCTGCCCACAGAAGTGCTTTTGAGAGATTTTTTATCAGCGTTGACAAAGAAAGTATCATCATAAGAAAAGATCATTCTGATGTTCAAGCTCGCAGGCATGGGTGTTGTGCCTTTCCGGATAACCCTGAGAAGTAGGGAGGAAGGGCAGCTCTGGCTGGAAAAAATGTTCTTTTTTGCTGTTGATACTCATTTATTTGATAAGGAACAGACAGAAAACTACACCTGGGTTTTGTGATAAATAGGGGGGAAAAGTTATCTGCTAAAAAACTCCTAATGTGAACAAATGTGTGTGTGTGTATGTATGAATGTGTGTGTGTATAGTGTGTGTGTATGCATGTGTATATATATAGTGTGTGTACATACAACACAACACACACACACACACACACACACACACACATGCATGTATGCATGGAGGTATTTCCCGTCCCTATTGATGTTGCTCTTCTAAGAATGGCTTTTTGCTGCACAGTATGATTGTCTTTCTCACGATTTTGCACATTTAGTAGTTTTGTGTATTTGCATTTTTAGCATTTTTAAATTACAGAAAGTAACTTGAGGATTTAAACTATTGCTTTAGCCAATGCTAAAAAGAAAATAGGGGGTGGGTGCTATTGACATTAGATATCATGGAAGCACAGATGTAGAATAGTATTACTTCCATTTAAGTTTTAAAATATTTTTTGAGGAGTGAATTATGATTTATTAAGTGATAGTACTAGAAGTTTCGCTTTAAGGCAGTCTAATTTTGCAGAAGTCTGAAGTCTTTGTTTTCTGAAGAAAATCAGAGGCAAACATCTAAAAAGTTCAAATAGTACCTGGCTACATAGAGTAAAGTGAATATTACTATAAGTTTTAAAGATTTTTGACTGGAGCCAATATGCAAAACATTCATTTTCAATGATCTTATTAAAATGCAGACTCACATAAAATGTGCTGTAGTTATACGCATTTAAGCGCCAACTATGCTTCCGAGTTTAGTATTCTCATTTACAAAAGTGTTTAAAATATAAGATCCTACATTCTTTTCTTACTGATTTTTTATGCCTCTGTATTAGAATGTTTGTTATTGGTTAGCACTTATTCTCATATGTATACCTATTACATACATATTCTTTGGGGACATAATGTTTTATAAATCTAAGATATAAATATGTACCTATTATTAATGTACAGCTGCCAGTATATATTTATGATGTATGACAGTTTTCTTTGCTCTTTTAGAGTGATTGATTGTTGTTTCTAGGTAGTTTTTATGGTTAGATTGAGTGATGATTTTCTCTCTGAGGTATCAGTGGAAACATTTCTTACTGCCCGAGGCGGTCAAATGCCACAGCTGGCACCATATTTAAACTACTTCCTCATGTAAGTGTCTAATTTTGTCACCTGGTAATAAAAAGAGAAAGCTACAAAGGACACTTTGCAAAAACTGTCCTATTTTCACTGAGCTCATGTTGCAACTTTGTCAATTAGGCCTTTCAAAGTAGATGAAAACGTTTGTTTGCAAATGAAATAACTCAGCAAATTTCAACAGGACTCAGCAAAACTCAGAATGCCGTTTCCTAAAAATGCAGCGACATTCTTGTCGGGCCCAGACAATCAGACACTGTCTGTGACGTGTAGTGACTCCCCAGCTATTGGAAGGCATTTAAGTAAAAAAAAAAGCAACACTCTTAACTAAGGGAAGATCAAAGAAGGTAACGAATTACACAAAAGTATTAAAAACATGAAATAATTTCAATTAGATATGAGAGAAAAAAAGTTGATAGATATGGGAAATTAATTTGAATTGGTAAATCTTTTTACTTTAATATTCCAAGGTTTTGCTCTGATTTCCTTGGTGCTAAATGATTAGCTTCTTGATAAAATAACAGGACTACTTCTTGTCCGGATTAATATGATATTAATAGCTTAAACACATGGTGATGATTTAGTATAAAACCAGATAGCTGCTTAAAATAACATTGCACAATTGCCTTAAAAAATCTATTTTTAAAGCTGTGTACTTTTGAAATTCCTGCCCTTTAAACAACCCCTTCAACATACATTTCTGTTTCAAAGAGAAGAGGTGTGAAAACATTTATCGCCGTAGTCTTGACAAACCACCATCTAATGTGCTCTCATCTTTGTTTCCCAATTCTGTTCTCACTAGGGTACCTGAGGCCTTCTTCCACACCTTTCCTAATGTTTTGTCACCGCTGCGTCTTCCTGATTTGGGGCTCTCGTTTCTCAGATCCCCTGATTTCTGCCTCATCCATTTTTGCTTCAAATATGAAATGGAACTCTCCTCCATTCGATGCTTGTCTCCTGGACGAAAGCTCAGGTGACGGCATCAGCAGCTGTGCCTGTTCCCGCAGAGGCAGGGTGGGGGCGTGATTTGCTGCTCCTTTCCCCTCTGTCCTCACCAAATGACTCTGGGCAGAAATCTGCTACTTCTGCGTGTGCAGCTTGACCCTGCGTCTCTCTGCAGAGAATTGAACTGTCAGCCTTTGAAATAACAGAATAATTTAGGTGATGAGGTTTTATTTTATTTTCTTTTAGGAGGATCATACTAAAAAAACATACTACTTTATGTACAGATAACCCTCAAATTCTATAAGGAAAGAGTGAATAATGCCTCTTAAAATAACATTCATGAATAAAGAGAATAGTTCTTGTAATACATTTGAGATAGAAGTTTCTTTCAGAAACATTAATAGACACCAAGATAATTAAGCTTTCCAGGGAGCAGAAGATTGAGAAAAATGGGACTTTTTTTGATTCTGGGTAGACATTGAAGCAAAATTACTTATATAAGTAAGAATTATTGTTATTTTTATTAGGGAGGTAAGAAAATAAGATACTGGATTGAAGGTCACTGAGTAGCTTTACTTTTAGGAAATGTTTATTTTTACTGTGAGGTCTGGAAAAAGACCCAAAAGTGGTTGTTAGTTTGCAACACATGTCCTCCAAATTTTCGCAGGCTACCAATATGGGGTGACCAGGTCAGCTTCCAGGTGGTTGATTTAGTTTGTCCAGCTGTGCCAGCTGTTTTGGGAAGCTAAAAATAGCAAACCAAGAGAGAATTGAAGAGACAAAAGACTCAGTGAGACTGTCCTGGAATTCAAGCTAATTGTCAACTCTTCAAATATTTAGAGAGGGCCAATAAGTAGTGCAGCCAATGCCTAGTTTGAATGGCAGATTTGGACACAAGCTAAGCATTTTGGTCTGGCTCTCTGCCTTTTTAAAAAGTGAAGTGACCCCGGTGATACTTCTCTTGTATGGTTTCAATAAGCTGTCAAAAAAAAAAAAAAAAGCAGTGCACTTTTTTGAGGGATAAGGTGTAGATTTAGAGATCCAGATACTACTACATTTTGTCATCTCTCGTCTACTGATCTGAGGTCCACAGTCAACTCTGATACATAAATCAAAAGAAATTAGAAACATCTCAAACTCTTTTCCTTTACTATTACTGTAACAGTGTAACTAATGCATGTTCAGTCAGAATGCATTTATGCATGGTATCGAATTTCTTCTTTCTGCACTGAAAATGTGCTTTTTCATTGCTTTCAGGTAATTGAGTAAATTAAACAACATTTATGTTTTATTTTGTATAGAGAGCAGAAATAAACATATATGATACTTTTGTATTACATATATATATTTTAGAATAGACAACATGGAACGTAGTAGACATATATATTCATTCATTCCATCAGCAAACTGTTACTGAGATCTGACTCTGCCAGGAATGGCTCTAGGTGCTAGAGATACAGCAATGAACAAACCAGACAATTCCCTGTCCTCCTCTAACCTAAATTCCACAAAAGAAGGATAAACTGGAAACATGGCTGTTTTCCTTATTTACATTGCATATTTATTATGACCAGTTAGCATAGATGTGTTCTTTTTGTTTTATGACGTGTTTCATGTAATTTATCTAATTAAATATTCATAGTAAATTCTGAAAGGCATGCATACTTAATCTATTCTATCCAGGAGAAAAGGCCAGCCTGGTGGTAGCGAAAGTTCTTTCACAAAGCCAGTGGTAGGGTTGACCATGGACTTCAGATCCTCCAGCTTACAGAGACCTGAACTTTCTGCTGCCTCTACAACTCTTGCCTTAACATTCTTTCTTTTTCTTAAAGTGTACCACTGCATGCCATTCCCAGAGAGAATGATGGGAATGATTTTCTTTTTGCTTTGCCATACTACAAGTACAAAAAGTATAATTATATCCATCCCGGTTGATGGATGTAGGTAAATCTAAGCATTTCAAAAGAGGAATAAAAACAAATTTAGTTGTATTAATAAAGCAATCTTACATGTCTGGCAGTAACTTCCATCCGATATGGATTTTTCTAAAAATTTTGTTCTGGCTTTTTAGTGGTCTTGAGACCACAAGAATGTTGTGTTAACCACACAGGCAGCTTAAGTTGGTCTTTATTTTTTTGTTCTTATTAGTTTTGCTACAAACATAATGTAACCATTTGGCTTTTCCTCATATGTAGCATCAGTGGTCTCCTTTATTGTTGATTAATACTGAATATGTATCTGTAGCTAGGTAGATGCTACCTCAGGAGATGGTGATAATTTAGTTTCCTTGAACCTGGCTTTGGGAACAGGAATGATCTTTTTAAAACTCTTTTACTTTAAAACATGTTTTAAACCTCATAACTCTTTATTAACTGTAGGACAGTAGCAACCTCAGTCCCCATCATTAGGAGCAATTGCTAAGCAGCTAGAACATTCTTTTTCATCAAATGGCCTTCAGTTTACCTACTTAGTGTATACTTTTGGATTCAATTCCCAGTCAGGGCACGTAGCACATACCTTGGCCCTGGGTTCAGTCCCCACTTGGGGCATGTGTTAGAGGCAACTGATCAATGTTTCTTTCTCCCATAGCCGGTTTTCTTCCTCTTTCTCTCACTCCCTTCCCTTCTCTCTATAACCAAGAAGCATATCCTTGGGTTAGGATAAAAAAAATAAAGAACATTTAAAATAAAACTATAAATTTTATTTTATATTTTACCAAAGATAAATTTTTAAACATATGAAAATTATTTTTTAAAAAGATTTTTTTAAACATCCACTATACTAATGTTTTTGTTTGTTTGTTTAAACATGATTTTTATCTACTAGCCTCAAGAAAAATTAGTATGATGATATTGTTTACCTCTGAAACTTTCTCATCATGTTATTTAAATTATCTTTATTATTCAGTGAACATTGCTTTTTAAAAATTTCAGAGTCTCTACAACAACACTACCGTTCCATGATAATAGCTTCCCTTAGTATCTACAGTGACTGTTAAAATATTAAAATGCTGGGCACACAGTATGTGCTCAAGTAAATGCTGAATGACTAAGCCTTGGCCTAATGGTCAACCTA